>JTDE01003576.1:56902-75601 GCA_014338405.1 Paragonimus skrjabini miyazakii
CCATAAGACAAGATAGCACTGACAAAAATGTCACTACCACTGGTACTCAACTATAATTCATACGGTCTCGGTCTATTTTTAAAAAACGCAGCAAAGGCCGTAACTAACAATTTTCAAAAAGAGACCTTTAGCCGGAATAGAGAGGTAATGACGTCAAAAGTATTCGGATGGAATTATTATTTCTCCAACAACAAAAAATAAATAACTAAATAGTACGACGAGTACATGCCTCCATTCCGAAGGCTACAAACTTGGGCCTCTCAGGTGAGGCAGTGGGAGACGGGGGCTGTAGAATCCTACTCCCTCCCTCTCAATGCTCAAGAATTTGCGTCAGACTATCTCAGTATCGTGTGTTCATTTGTCGTCATTGAGAATTCGGGGGTTTCAAATGGATTGAGCTGTACCTGAACATGTCTTTCGTTCTTAACTTATCTCTTTTTTCTCCACCACGACAGTGAGCTGCCATGCAAGTACGCAGTCTACAAACCCTCTTTTCTGTATATAGGAAGATTAGTATTGTCTCTCTTAGTACTGCACAAATAGTGTCACAAAACGGTTGCAGTTACATATAAGAGTAAAATATAGCTAGGTTACCACATGCATATTAGTGGTTGTTTCAAAATGAGTGTGTACGGATGTGTACGTATGCGTGAGAATCTCAGTACATTTGTCCCCATTTTATTAACGACCATGCACGCAAGTTGTTTTCTGGTCATCTTATTCTTTTTCCTTTTCTTACGTACAAGACTGTCATTGTTTTTGTAGGTCACGGGTATCAGGCAGACGAAGCTTGATAAGGGATCCTCAATCAAAGCGCGGGAAGCTGTCGCCTACCAGCACAAGAAATTGGACTACCAGGCTGCTAGCCGCCACGTCCTGTGAACTGAACTGAACTGAATTGAACTCAAAATTCCACTCACAAAAATCCACAACTTTTGTTTATTCTTATTGATAATCGAAATCAGAAAATGATGATGAGGTTCTACAACATGTGTTCAGATGAAGTTAACAAAACGGTGTATATGGTACTTACGAATGTGAATGACAAAATATAACTATAAACTGTGGACACAATAAATCTGTAACCACAGTGCTAGACGCTGTCATAAATGACTACTATCAAGTCAGTCGCCGCCCTCTTGACACTGAACAAGACGATTCGACTAGATTCGGGTACTTTGGACCATTGCCTTGAACCCGTGTACCAATCGTTGAATCACTGAATAAGAAAAACGCCAGGTGACCTTCGCACATTTTCAATCTTCAGCGTCCGTAGATTCGATATGTTGTTCAATTTACCAACACTAGTGAAGGAGAAAGCCTTCATATTGCTCAAGTGGATATGTGTTAAATCGAAGTCAGAAAATTCTTCACAGATACTGATCGACCCTTTATTGGAAAACGCAGACGTATGTATGCCTAATTGTACAAAGCAGATATAACGTCTTCATGTAACCTATTCAGGGTTCCTGGGATGTAGATAAATTCACTGTTCTTCGACTGTCATCTTTTGATATTTATGCCAGTGTTATTAATAACTTGTGGAGAGATCAATATATTGAAGGTATGCCTTTATTATAATATTTGATATGAATTAACTATGCCTATAAGTTACTTAAGTAACCTATTTCTACTAAAAACTTCAGAATATGTTTCTTATACACATGAATTCATGTGGATAAGAAACATGGATCCATGTTTCTTATCCGAAATCGGTTTCTAGCATTCAAAAATATTTTAGAAGCATACGAACGCGTATGTGCACTATTCAGTCCAATTCAGTGCACAGGACAAACGACGAGGAGCCAGTATGCTCATATTCTTGCGTTGATAAACCTGTGGCTTTCAATGGTTTGATCTCGGGCTTTCCGATTCCAAAGTAGGATGTCCCTGCCTTGTTTCCCCGCGTATTCCAGTTTTTTTGTCAAGCGGCCAATCAGGTTTCATCGTCGGGGAAACAGCGTGGTGTCTACAGCGAAAGCGTTTACCCCGCCGTTTTTTAAAACCAAGTGCACATGTGCAACTACGTGGCAACTCAAGAAAGAAGCACGTACATGAGTATACGTCCCATAGAAGTGCTACTTTTACTCGTTATAGGTCATGTGCACATGGAAATGCCTAAACTTGCGAGCCGAATATATTCATCCATACTACTCAGTACCCAAGCATACGCACTACCGCATACGTCCCAGTATCCATACTTATCAATCCTTATCCATACTTCCTAGCGCATACATTCTCTTCAAGCTGGTAGGCGTACGTGCGTGAAACACCCGCACTTGTATAGACTCGCATGTACGAAGTCGCTGATCTGTTATCTTCCAAATAATCTGTGTCCAACGTAACTAATAACCATCCATTAGACAGAGGTTCCTTTAGGACGAAGATCAACATGCATTTGTTACGCTTATTTTTGACAGGCTAGAGGTAATATTAGAGTCAGCTTGTTGAAATGCGTACAGCCTTAAACGACTTGGCGTTATTCGCGAAAACCGTGAATATTCAAATGGTCCAAGAACATAAACACAAACTTAAAAAGAAGAGTAAAAATGATGTATATATATAAATGTGACGGCCCTTGAGCCCTTCAGAAGTGGCCCGTCATATTATAGGTAACGTCACAGGATAGGGACGGTAAATAACGTTTCAAATAACGACGTTCTATACAACACATCTTGTTTCGCTTCTGTCTTTTACTGTTTTTAGGTGTAGGATTGTGTGTGCACACCTCAGCCCGTATCACTAATCCTAGATATCCTGCACTGCATGGGCCGTGTGGGAGTGATCCCTACTCCACATATGTTACCAGCTGTGGCTTCTAATTCAGATCACAAGGACGGAATCCTGGTGGTTACTCCGGAGAAGACCAAAGACCATCAATTTGTCAAAAGCGCACCTTAGTCACATGGTCATCTTTTTCTAGGGGCAGCATATTTGGAACACCGGTAAATGTTAGAAGCATCAGATTACGGACCTGAGAATGTAGCGTGTATTTGCATATGAGATCGGCTGCTGGAGCACATTTGCAAAAGGTGAGGTGAATCATTAGTTGAGAGCACTCATTTAGCGGTGTAAACAGTTTAGTGCAACCGTGCGCCAAATGAACTTCTCCCAAGTGTACGCAACAAATATCAGACGCAAAGTAACAGTGCAAATAAATGACAGATGCTCACCGTGTATTACACGACAGTTACAATAAGTTCAGACTAGCGCTAATAACACCAAAAGGTTGAAAGTGCTAGAGAGGTTTAGGACTTGGCTGTCGGACGAGTGGACACGTTGGAAGTGTGTGTGACGCCACTGGCGCGCATAAGCCGACAAGCAGACAAACACGCAAACGCGATTGCACGCAGCAAGCAGACGGCAGGCGACGATCCTGACGACCTTATGTACGCCGTGAACTAGGATTTTGGGAAGAATTTTACACACCGTATAGCAGGCAGACCACGGGTACTTCCAGATCGCTACAACAACATGAGTAAACAATACTGGGGATAAGGATGAAAATGACGGTGATGCTGGTGCGAATCTTTCTCTCAGGTATTTCCAATTGGTTCCGACACTTTCTTGGCAGCTTTAGGTAGGCGATCTGCCATTTCCCGCCTATTCCGCCTCAACAACCGCATCAATACTAACCATCCGTTTTGAACAGATACGCACACAACTACGT
The DNA here is from genome assembly GCA_014338405.1 of Paragonimus skrjabini miyazakii. NCBI lineage: Eukaryota > Metazoa > Platyhelminthes > Trematoda > Plagiorchiida > Troglotrematidae > Paragonimus > Paragonimus skrjabini miyazakii. The sequence continues at coordinate 60,573 of JTDE01003576.1, forward strand.
GTGCGGAAGCATCTTTATACAGGCTGGCTTGCAAGGACATAGGCACTAAGTACAAAACTCAAGACAATCACTTGCTGGTACTTGCAACTATGCAACTAAACAGGCAGCAAACTGCATTCATACTGCAAACAAACATATTACAATAATACAAAGGTTACTTCATGTCAGAATGTAAACATCCCCATTCATGGTCCAGTTTTCTCCCGAAAGAATCGAAGGAAGTAGCTGGGACCACAGACTCAGGTGGTTTGTTCTACGAGATAATGATAATTTTCGCAAATGTGTAGTTCTGATGAACGTATGAGTAGAGGGCTTGTCCGGTGTTGACTGACTCTCTAACTGAGGCATTTTTCTATCTGAGAACACAGCCCCTAGTACAACATTGGTGTCTTGATTAAGCTTTAACAAAGTCGTCTGCGTTCCAGAGGAAAAGGATTAGGTTTTCTCACTCTGACTACACAGTTCATACCTTTCATTCCAACAGCCATCCTTATGATTATTTGTTGACCTTCAGGCACTTATGTCTTTTCTAATGTGCAGTTTGCTAACATGAACGCAGTATTTCAGATGCGGTCTCAAGAAAACCTTACACACTGGTTTAAATGCATCAGAATTCTTGGAAGATATTGCTTTTTGAGTTGGAACATGGCCGCTCTGGTTTTTTGGTGCAAACGATCATTGAGGTGCAGCTGTGAAATTGTTATGAAGGCGGTTTCCAAGATCTCGGACTTCATTCCTCTGGTTGATCCACACAATTTCACTCGCCCCTGGTAGATAACGACGGGCTTTCGCTTTTCAGGAGCTAATTAAATGAATGCAATCACGAAGGTTAAGTGGAAGGTTTCAGCCTTCCGACTATGCAGCCAGTTTAGTCAAATCCTTTTGAATGTCCGACCGATTCTGGTTGCCGACACTTTTAATATCGTTGGCGAACAAACAACGAGGCGCGTTCACCTGATCAGTGAGGTCGTTAATATATATCACAAACAGGAGATGTACCAGCACAGGACCTTGTGGTACCCTGCTAAAATCCCTCTGGACAGTTGGTAGTCTTATGAAGCAGTTAGTTTCAAAAATTATGTTGCTAGGTTCAATATGAAAGAGGTCACGATTAATTGTGTTAAGAAGCTCGGCCGCTACCGGACTGAATGAGCCTGGCACTTGTATGTACCACTTTCATTTACTCACTCCAACTACTCTTCTTATGCCAAAGTGCCCAGTAATATCAGCCTGTCTAGACATAATTATCAGTATTTTACGGTTTTCAGTCGAGTCCTTCAACTTGGGAAGTAATACCCAGGGGGACAATGCACGGTGAGGTTCCTTTTTCGTCCGAGAGCCACCTCCAGATATCTCCATACCTACTGCAACCTCTTGCCGAAAACCTGAGTTTCCAGTTGGACACCTTGGATCAGAGCTGAATTACTCCCATCTACATCTTCACGGTTTCGTTAGGTCGATTTTTATCATCGAGTTTCTGCAGAGCCGCGCTAGCGTCAAGGCAAGCATCAATACGTGCACAGACTGCATATGATTGCACTATTACTGACTTACGCTGATATTACTTTTTAGGCAGGTGGATCTCCGACAAATATGCAAGAATCTCCAGTACATTGTTCGGCTCACCGACTCCTAGGACAGTAAACATAGTCGTGATTGGAAGGGTGTCGTCTAGCGGACTTGCCCGAGGGTCGCAGTGTAATACTTCGCAAGAGTTACTGGCCGAAGTGATGGTCGCGTCTTCAAATACAAAACTAGGTGCAGGAAGGGTGGATAAGAACTTGCACCCGACAACCGCAGGGCTAGTTGTTCCATCGTTCTTTGTGGTAGATTGAGTGGGTAAACCTGGCTTAGTGGGCAGATGATTGGAAAATTTTCATTAAAAGTTGTCCTCCCCACCAACTTGAGCCTTGACATAATTGGAATTGAGACTACCCAGGAGTTGCATACCCATCTCAACTCAGAAAACCTCTTGTAACGGTTGAATACATATTGTATGAGCAATGAACATCGGACTTGAAATGACCAAAAGCATACAGTGCACAGGACATCACAGTTATTAGTTTTGAGCCCTCACATTTCGCGTTTATGTTTAACTAAGTCACAGCGACTACAAGTTTCATGCCACGTTCTTATTCGAAAAGAATGGGTGTGATATGGAAAAACATCTAACATCTACAGAACTGCCACAAAAAGAAACCAAGAATGCCGAACAGAAAGTGGTGAGGGAGGACACAACGTAAGCAAAAAGATGCTAAGGTATAACTATAATGGAATAAACTACAAAAAGAGAAGGATGCTGAGATATTGACTAATTGTCAGTGGACACAAAACTGCTAAGGCTGATAACTAAAGTTACACATGAAAGTGTAGAATAAATTCACGAGGCAGCTTGGTTCAAACTTGGATGATGTCACGGAAACGCGGTGGGAACCGTTCATCATCATAACAGTCATGAATCTGACAAGAATGTACTGCGGACCGGGATGCCGCTCACCACAACAATGACGTGGAATAGCCAAAAAGAAAACGCTACTAAGTAGGTTGGAAATTAGTAAAAGAAGAATAAGTGGAAGGAATAGAAATGTTATGGGTGCAGGTACGTTATTGACTGCGACACATCACCGTCTGAGATAGAGTCTCTAACCAGCGATCTGAGTGATCAGAAGGACCCCATCCACCCACTTTGCTCGGTGGAGCAGTGAAGGCCTTCATATTTCGTGACCACGTTGTTTCTTGACTACCACGTGGTTTCACCCAACTGCTGGCGGTCTCAGTATATGATGCCCGATACAGCAAACGCTCAGGTGGCATGCGGAACACGTAATCCAATTTTCGTACATTGTGCAACGCGATTAGCTGACCAACTGATCGCGCACTCCGAACGTTTCGGAACACACGCCGGCGAGCTGCCACATTGCGCACGCGATCAGTTCATTTAATGTGGGCTATTTGGCGGAGATAACTATGGTCAAATACAGCAAGCCTGTTGATGACTTCTTTGCGAACAGGCCAGGTTTCCAAATTATAGAGCAAGACGGAACATACATAAACATTATATACTCTTTCTTTCAGAAACAATCGAACGTCTTTTCGAAACCACAAATGAAGCAGTTTGGCAAACGCAATTCATGCCTTTGCTATTCTCGCTACTATCTTATGGGCGGCATCACAAGCTGACGAGATAGTGCTACCCAAGTATGTGAAACTGTCCACAGTCTCAAGCGAACTACATACAATAAAGAAAGTGGGGGCGGAAATGCTCAGGCGTAAAAGGGAAGTAAGGATGGGCAGGAAAACGACCGTATCCATAATTATGCACCTTTACACAAAAGTTTGAATGCCCGAAGTGTAACAGGTTTACTGAGACGCCATATCATACCTTTGCGCATTAATAAGTAGAGAGGTTTGAGATACGACCATCGAACGTACGATCAGGTTGGAAGCGTGTATAGCATCACTAGCATGCATGAACCAAAAAACATGCAGGCAAGCAAACGTGATCGCACGCATCAAATGAGTGGCAAACCAACGTTCTTACCATTTTATGCACAACTGGAGCTATTATTTTTGAGAGTATTTTATACCTTGTGCAGCAGGTGAGAAACAGTCATTGCTAAATGGCCACGCTCTGATTGTAGAGCGAGTGAAGTGGACTCTACGAATAAACATGCTTTTGAGTAAGACGGATTAATTTGCTCGGGGTTAAATCTTGTCTAAAGGGCTAATTATTTTAATTTCACAACCGCTGGACTACTATCGAATAGTCCTGGACCATCGGCATCTTACCCAAACTGAGCCTAATCAGTGGCTAGCCTGAGAAATGAACGGTTCACTGTTTCCCTGCATACAGGATTTCATTTGATCGAATGTCTATTTTTTCGAGCGGGCTGCTTACCAGTTCAGCGGAGTTTATTTCAGGCTACAGAACTTGATGGCTGTAGCTAAAGAATCGTTTACTTTTTTGCGGTTGTAGTTCAGATGGTCTGCGCCTGATGCAACAGTCTGATAAGATGAAATCTTTGAAGATTTTCTTTTGCATTGATGTAAGCTAAATTGAGAACTAAGCACGCAACCGCACTATATCATGAAAGTTCTAGCAGCTGATGTGATATTCCATGACAGGGTCAGTACTGCACTAAGAACCGTCATTTTGGCCCTTTAACCTGACAGACAAGAAACGATGAGTTTAGTATTAATGGATACGACAGAAGGCCAAATAAAAAGTAACTAAACAAAAGAAAACTTCTGTTACTGGAGGGAAGAACAACGTAGTATCAATTATAAACCACAGTCTTACAACACTTCATCACTATAAATATTAATAACCCTGCAACCCTTGCCGTAAATATTGCCACAGCTGACTGTGACCGTCCAAACTTCAGTTATCTCATACAATGTTCAAGAATGCTAACAGTCAACAGTGGTCTAGTCTCCGTTCAAACTCTGTTACGATGATAGTCTTTATCAAGTCCAATGGCATTTTGCTTTAGTCTCTTACGATTCTGCTAACAAAGAAGTTCGTTTCCAGTGAGTTCTGAGATCGCCTCTTTAGCAAATTAAGATTAGGTTCTCATGATGGTATACGTGTGCTCTTTTAGAAACTCGGATCTCTATAGATCTGAAAATCCCTCCAGCTTAGAAGGCATCTCATTAAGTTCAATCCTTTACCCTCGTCGCTCCAGTGATAAAAGTCTGAGATTTTAAGTCTTTCATCACTGCACTTTTTTTAATATCAGCAAAATGCCTAATAAATCTTCTTTATGCTAGTTTTAGCACCCCGTTGTCGTTTCTTAGCAGGAAGTCCCACGTTTGTACTGCGCAATCAAGGTGTGGTCGAAAGTCCACTTCATACAATGACGCAACATATCCCTGTCGTCCTTCTTGTACTCACCTTTCTTAACCGCTTTACTGTCACATTTGCTTTCTACTGCAGCTTTGTGCACTGCCGGTTGGCTTCAAAACCACTTTTGATGCGAACGCCTAAATCCCGTTTAATTGGCTTCATGTTTGCTGGGTACGATCAGTTTGGGCTCTCAGCAATCTCAAGCAGCTTCCAACCTGCTTTACAAATAGTTGTTTGCACTTGGTTAGACTGAGGGGCAACTTTACCTGGATAGGCTACTTATATAACCAATCCACACGTAACTGTAGGGCTTGATAGGAGGAGTTGTCTAACGGATTCACGTTATCTAAAAGAACTAATATGGACAACTCGGAGGTATTACCTACTGTTTATTAAGGTTGGAAATAATGATGGTCTCAGAGGGGATTCCTGTAGAACCCAACCACATATTCATCACTGCCTTAAGCTGGCCTCTTCTGACTTTAAGTAGAACTTATGATCTACTAAAAGCGATTTTTACGTGTAATTAGCCACGGAACTGTACCACACAGCTTCAGAAGAGGCGGTGGACGACTTATCCGACTTATCAAACGTTTTACAGAAATCGAGGAAGTACATATAAAAATGCTTTTGCTTCTTAAACTCATCATTACTTGGTCTATAAAACAGAAAAGACTGATGGTGTATAATGTTTTCTTTATGATCTCGTGCTGGTGTAAAGAAACGGCTTTGCTGTTTTCAAGATATATTACGATGTTTTTCTCAGTTATCTGTTCTGAAACCCCCAGCACTACATAGGGAGCTAACCGGTGTGCAGTCAGTTGCCACTCCTGTGAACAGGGACGACCACAGGTGGCTTAATGTCATCCGTAAGGCAAACGGTTTCGACAGGCCAATGAATGGTTTAGCCCAAAAATCTCTTTTACCGTAAAATACACGAACACCTGAAAGAAATCAAGTAGGACATTCGACTTTTATTCATTAATCCGGAAACTTGTGGTTTATCGATTGAGCTCAAGCAACACAGCGCACGATATCAACACGTTTGCCGTCCCATGAAGACTCATTGAATTGTTCTGTGGTGTTATTCCATTACTAGTACCTCTCATATGGGTGGTTTTAATCATCCCAAAAATAGTTTCAAAGTTGTGAAGTTGTGTTCTAGTTTTGTATTCTCGGCAACCTAATTTGTCAGCGTCACTACTGAAGTAAAGTAATTAAGAAAAGTATTACGTCCAGCCAGCTGATATTAAAGCTTCGTACTTTTAATTTCGGAGCTGATATTCACAAGTGAGCCCGATGTAATGCAAAACCCCAGTACTGATGCTTCTTTCGAAAGTACTGTTCACGCTGCAGTTTCGTCTGTTGTTATTCATACCTCCTTCATGTTTGTCGTTGGTCCTCCAGGGACACTCAACTAATTTGGCAGCAGCTATGCAGGTACGAAATGTTACAGTTTCTGAGTTTCTCAGCGTGACCCTGAGCGGTGATCTAAATGATAGCCCACTACTAAACATTGAGGGCGTCCATATTCAGGCTGTCAAGGTGTGTGATCGTGTCATCACTCGGATGGCTTGTGCTTTAGTTCACGCAGCAGTAGCTGGACTAAGCGATGTACGATGTTGGAAACGTGTCATCTGCAGCTGCTGCTGGGTTATTTGTTTGCAAGCTATAGACACTTTTGAGTTGACTGTTTGAATTTAAGTGACGGAGTTTCATGAACCATTTTGTTTCACTTCTGATCTAGTTATTTTGTTTTTTCGTTGAATGGTCGTGTGCCGAATAAAACATTAATATCAACCGTTGTCTTCGGTGTTGATGAGTGAAGCGGTGCTGCAAGCGCAAGATAACATCAGCATATGGATGTTCATCCTGTGAATGTGAATGTTAATCCTAAATAAAAACAAGTACAATAAATTCTAAACGATATGAAAAAAGTATATTCATATTATATATTTCACAGTATTCTATTATACAACATAATTATATACAACCATTTATTAACAGTTTTATAGCAGTATGATAATTTAGTTATGTAATACATATATGTGTACATATATATACGTATAAACATATATGTATGGCAAGTATAAACGTATATATTTTCGTGAAAACTGAATACTTTTATTAATTCGGCCTGCACTCACTGCCCTCTATCCCCGGAACGTTGTCGAATAAGCTGCAGTATTCAACAAACTAGTACAAGGGACCCATTATTTCCAGATCGGATGACATAATTTCTAACCTCACGTTGACCACTAACGTGACCGACCAACTGTTTTCCACACTTAGGCGGTATGTCTCAAATCTCGACAATGATTTGGGGAACACTGCCATAAAGTTTCACTCCAAGTTCGATGATTTACTCAGTAGCAATAATTCAGAATTCGGCACAGAGTGCAGTGCTTTATGTATTACCATGAATGAAGAACAAGGAGTAAATTCAGCAAGCGTCCTGCCTGTAACGCACAGAAGGGAACAGGGTAGAATTTCTACAATAGTGTAAATAGGGTACACAATTGGGCCAAACCAAAGTGCCTCAAAAGGAAGAGTCAAATTATACAACAAAACGCCAACAAGAATTAAACTACCGTAATAGGCCGTAACTGGTTATTCTGGATCAAGTTTTACATAATGGTTCATGTAGTTTATATCTGGGTGTGAATACCGTGTAATTAGTCCTACACTTTTTACCGTGTTTCTAAGAATTTTATGTTGTTATTGACATCACGGAGGCACAGTCTTCCTATTCACTGTACACTTCTCCACAGAGTTCCCGATTGATTAGTAAGACTACAACAACTTATTCCTAGCTTCTCGTCCTAATCGACTTAGATGAACAATTGTGTTTCGACGCAAATGAGCAAACTACTCAGACTAAGACGGAATATATGGAATCGTCTCAGAAACTTGAATGTTAACCACTGTTGTTATTGACTGTCTTTTGTGTGATTATCTGTCGGACTTCCACCTCCTGTCCTAATAGAAACTACAAAACCTTTCACACCTACCTTGAGAAATCGCCTGTACACTTGTTCGTTTGCGTAATGAAATTTGTTGTGGATACGACTATTTAACCTCCACCTGGTTGCGCCATCCACGTTCTGTACTGTTCCAAATTCGTCTGTGTTCTTCAGGCTAGTTGGCGCGTGTGGCTTATTGGCACCAAACGGATAAGTATGTACCTTTGGTGTTTGACTTGCTACTATCCTTTCGTAGACTGAGGCACACTGCTTGAGAGGCAACAGTGTTAGTTGCGCCGTTTTATCCATGGAAGTTCGCTCAGAAAGTCAAATTTAGTACGGTGTGCACTCAAAATGCATGTTACATGAGAGGTCTAGATGTTTCAGTCTTGTGACGTGAAGTGGGTGGTGTCAAAGAAGTATTCGGTCACTGGTATTTGGACATCCTGCAAACACCAACGATGAAAACTAAGAACTGTTCCGTACAGATTAATGTAGTAAAAACTTATATATCTGCAGACTGCAGATAATTTAATGAGATGGCGATGGTTTGAAAAGTGAAACTTTGATGAACGTAAAAGTAAATGAAAATAAACTCGTGATATAATTACACAGACGGTATGAGACAGCCTTGCTTATTTCCTGTATGATCTTGTTGAAGATGTCACGTGAATTGGGCCTCGGTTTGTAAAATGTAAAGGCTTGATGACAGATGCCATAATTTCACTGGGGAGGGGATCTAACAAAAATTGTGGTTTGAATTGTAATTTCTGGTGAAGTCTGAATGTCTGTACCTTTTCCACGGTCCCACATCTTTAGAGAAATTCCAGAGACAAGACGAAAGTGGTAGCTTTAAGGGAGTAGCCCTATTCGGAAATAATATTCTGGAAGGACTTCTTTATATACTGCGAGTGAGCAAGCTTCTCCTAGTTTAAACTTGACAAAAACCCCTGCTGACATTATGCAGTCGAACTGTTGTCCGCCCTTATTTTGCCACAGTCTTTCTTCTATAGAAATGAACTTTCTGCTCAGGAATGGGCCGAGCGACTTTGCTCCGAAAAAAGGTATACTGTTGACCATCTCCTACTAAGGGTTTAAAACACTTCTTCTGAACAGCACTCGGAATGTGGTATTCAGCCGGCATCAGACGAAAATATACGTCAAGTTTTGGGTTTGAAACGTACACTTCCAGCATAGTCTCTAGAACTGTGATAAGTATTAGGCTTTAGGCTAGCTTGGGACCAGTGGCAGCAACCGAGGTTAAAAGATATGACATCAGGTGGACTTGCGTCCGGTTGACGGCACTCAAAAGCGCATCACGCGAAAACTGCGCTGAACCTTGCAGTACGTTAAACAACAACGGAAAAGATTTAATCAGAACGACCCTGACGATTAGAATGATTTATAAACAGAAAGCGTGGCTATCCATTGACAGCAGGTAGTTGCACGACTGGAGAACCTGGTACTGAATTCATATCAGGTCTCTTGTAGCAAGCGTGCGTGAAGAAGCACACATTCAGAACAGACAAGCGGAAGTCCATGGTTGTAGCCGGAGTCCATAGACAGGCCACACGGCCATTGAACATTACACAAGCCTTTCCTTAAAAAATGGTACTGATGTGTGAGCCACTCCATTATGGTTTTGTCCATTGCAACCGCCTTTGCAAACATGAACTTTTGATCAAATTCTATTTTCCAATCAGCAGAAAACGCGTAAGCCTTTGTGCTTCTACTCTAAAACGTAAACATGTGAGTGTACGTATCTTTTTGCAAATGTCAAAATAATCAGAAAGCGTTCGAACATCGACCAGAACTTAACAAGTTCTGCGCTACACAGAAGGTCTGTCTGATTGAACTTACGTTTTTTTACAGAATTAAGAGCAAATGAACATTAAAGTATTAAGGATATTAACCGTAACTGCTGTAGTAAGCGACAGATCAAACCAAATTAGGTTCGTCACCGTTACAAATGATGGAGTGAGGATGTAAGGGGAACTATCTGATCGTTGTGTATCCTTCAAAATTTCGCTGTGTTTCAGGTCAGATTTAAGCCAAAAGAAAAAGAATGTCAAAAGGTAGGATTTTTATAGCGGACCGAAATAAACTAGAACACTTCACTGGGCTTCTCCTTTACGAAGAGCTTCAACAAAAATGATATCATATGTTAATATGAACAGGTGATTTGTAAACGTACTTCTTGTACTTGCTGTATAGTGTCTGTGCTTGTGATCCTTTGTTCAGAAACAGTATTATTATTTCCTACTCTTGTGTTACAAACCTACTCCATGTGATGAAGATTACAGTTCGACACGATACGTGATCAATTTGGTAGGAAACTGAAGTCTGAAAGAACCCGCTTCTTCTGGAATTACAGGGGCAACAAGAGCATTTTCGAGTTCTGAAGGAATAGATTCTCACAGTACTGTTTCCACAGTACTCCATCCGGTGGTAATTTCTGTCTAGAGCACAAAGTTACTCTGCGTCGAAACACCAAGCACATATAGAACAACGGTAGGCGTCAGCTTGCTGTCTTTCATTTGCAGCTGTACGCTCAGATATCTTGTTCAAGCCATACGCTCCTCCTTTGTTTAGTTTGTTATAGTCGACTGCAGTGTTCGCCTTCTTGACCACTCTGTTACTGGTAATCATACCCTTGTATACAGCGTTCAGTAACACTGGATTTTTTTAAAACTTTTCTGAGATTGAGGTAAATACATAGTGACATTTGTGAAGGCGGAAATAGAAAAAAGTATATCCGTTTCATTCGTCTTCAGAATTAAAGCTGACAACTCCAGTCTGGTAGTTCACATTTACCTCTTATTGTCACGTTTTACTTTAATGACTCCAAACCCACTTAATAAGTGAAGCTCTCGTCTTGAGCATTTTGATTCATTCGTGTGTCGGTGTGTTCTGGGGTCAGTTTCGTTGTGAAAAAAGTAATTTCCACTATTTTTCCAGAGTACATACACAGTTGCTTAATCGGGCGGAATTCTTTTTTGTATCTGTCAGGTTTCTACCAGGCCTCATGTTGATCAGACAAAAAACACAAATTGCTTTCTGTGTGAAGCAAGAAAAGAAACTCATCAGAATTTGACTGGAACATAGCATAAGAGTTAGCAAACATTAGCTGGGAAATAGTAATGGAATAACTATTGCTGTTTGACGAAAACTTTTCTTATTTCTTTGTGATGGTAGTGAGCACTTGGATGATATTACTTGTTTACCACACAGTTTTCTTGGAAGAATCACAAATGCAACGAGTTGTAACTATCTGTATGAAATATTTGATTTGATCTATATAGAGCTGCCGCTCAATCTAATGTCAGTTTGTACAGTCATCCATGGATTTAATGTTCGCGTTGCTGTCACAAAAGTTGGAACTCGGTTTAACGACTTTCGCCGTTTACAAATGATTCAATTGAATGACTTGTCTTAAATGATACATTTTGTCCTCTTCAGGAAGTTTGCCATAATTTAAGTTTTCTCCCGATGGACATAGGGTGATCATTGTCGGATACGTATACCGTTTGAACTAGCCAACATTCTTGACATATGTAAAATAGTTTCCGTCGCGTTTCAACTTCAGGAGACTGCAGTTGTGTCATCTACAGTTTATAATTTCATCCGTGGCCAACTGTTCTCCATATTGGTTCTCCCTTTTCACAATGACAACATCTGTAATATTTTCCTGGTGCAATAATTACACATTTTGTTGAGACAGCTGAACTGACTTCATGAAACTTCTAGCCTAAACATTTCAACTACATTCACGTTGTTACGGATTTTTGTACTTGAATGAAAAAACTCTGCGACGACTATCCCAGTTCTTGTTGTGGGTTTTGTCTTAATCACGTTATGCAGTTCCTAATGCGGGCACTGGTTGTTACGCACTCCTCAATGATCCTTACTGCCTACTTCTGTTCTATTAGTGACTATTCATGTTTATTAAGGATCTTTTCTTGACCGATCCGATTTAGAAGATGTACTTGTTTGTTTCGCGCACCGACCAGGTAGCCTAAGAGGCCAACGAGTGAGTATCTATCGGCTTGTCCCGACTCTCTTTTTCAGTTGTGCAATTCCCATTTGACTAGTTCATACTAGTTTCATTCACCAACATGAACTGCCAGAGACAGTAGCTTACCGACCTCCAATTTGTTTGCGAACTTTAACCGTTGCTAGTTGTATCCCCGGTCCCGATCAACCCGCTGGGTGATTAATGTGGCTACATTACCTGTAAACGTGAACAATCGAAGTTTGTTGTAAGATTCGCATCAATGACTACGTTCTCACTAGTACCGTAGTCAGGAATGCAGCTTGTTGTAGCTTTTGTGGTCCTACTTGCCCATTAGTCGATCAACGTTTCGAAGAATAACGTTCCAATGTCGCTTACATCTAAGCTTTTAATTACCTAGAGGCTACTCTACATTATCTGTTGCCTTTACTACAAATACAGCGATATTTTCCAGTACCACTTGAACTGTCAGGAAATCTGTTGATGCTAGGCTATCCGTAATCTACATAACAGTGAGCGTGTTTAGATCGTTACACGAAAGTCTCTGTTTTTTCTTAAGGAAACGTTACTACACCCAGCAGATGATTTTAGCGAATCATTGGGGAGTCATCCGAAAAAAAACATCATCAGTAGTAAGTAAAACATTTCCACGAAAATGGTAACCTTTCGCTGAGTGTACTTTTGACCTCTCCACTGTTTAATGATTAGGTCAGTGTGCTTTATAACTCTGCATACTGGTATCTCTTTTAAACAGCATTTGACTGAAATATTCTCCATCGTACGCACACTTCCTTCACTGTTAAATGAATTCCACAATGTGGCTGAAGATAAAACAGTCTTCTTATGAAGCATTCCAAATCAAGCATGGTTTATCACACTAAGCGGCACTTTTAACTAACTGTCAGACTGTTCGATAATGTAAACTTGTAGTTGAAGACGACTTTTGTCAATCCTACTAAGCGTGTTTATGAAACCAGATATCGTATTAACTTCTGAATAGTCAAAGCTTAGTTTTTTTCAGTAGCGCCATTTAGACAGAACCAAGGAATGAGTCTGTTCCGCTGTAGATGCAATTACAGGTAGACGACAATGAACTTGTCCGTGACTCGATGTGACTCGATGTGAGTTGTGCGAAAAGTTTGTGAGCGCAAGATTAAAACTGTGGCGTTATCGGTGCGTTTTGGGTAAGCGTTAAATATCATGCTATACATCTTCATCACATCATTGCTTTCGAAAAAGTTGATGTAAACTGACTTTTCACACATTCGGCTTATAGTTTCTAATGGAAACAAATTATTGATACTTTATAGACATTATACGGACTATTGACATTTGTAAACTAGGAGAGTGAAACTCACAACTTTCGTATGCTGTACTGTCAATGTTGGTTTATGGTACACTGGACGTTCAGTACACCCTGTTGAACGATATCTAAAAAAGATACCAAAAAATGACAATGTGACCGCCTTTTCAAACTGAGGGAGTAAAGAGAATTCTATGTGAACAGAAATGGACATTTAGATAACTTCTTCAATTTGTATTACAGTTCTTTCACACAAGGGGATGTCAATAATATAACAACTTACTAGGTCCGGCTGATATTTCTATCTCACTGTATCACTCTGCTATATAGTTGTATTGATCTGAAGGGTAGCTGTTTGACTTTAGTCATAACCACGCTGGCTTAACCATAGTCGCGGAGACTTTCCTTGATTACACCATCCATTTGTTGAGGTATTTGAAGATGGAATAAAATCTCCCATTTTCTATATAGGTTAAGAACGTAAATTTTAAACAGTGAAACCGGGATTGAAAAATATGAAAAGTTGGCTAAACTATCATCATACATAAGACCTACCACTTAGGTTTAATAGACAGTGTAGCTGAACAAAGAATTGGCGTCACTAGAACGCCTTGTAGCAGCTGAAGCGTTCACTTGTTCAATGTTTGTGGTTAGTTTAAAAGCGTGGCTCGAGATATAAACGAGCAGTTTTGGCCAAATGGACGTTGAACTTTCAAGGCTTACCTGATCTAATGCTTGTTAAACATAATCTTTCAGTACATGGATGAATATCGTGAATAAACTGGATATTTTAGTTTTTGGCTAATAGCACAGTCATGTGAGCTTAATTCTCATAAGTTCCTAGTGGCGATACCATTTTCCTGTGCTAAACTGTGTAATGAAGTGTCAGCCACTCACGGCATATTACCGTTTGACATGTTATCCAGTTTAGTATCATCACTGTTACCCTTTACCTCTTTAATATGTTTCGAATGTAGGTTAGGGAGAGTGGACCGGAAAATCTAGTTTAAAATGGGTTGCTTACACTCTATACCATTTTTCAACACGGTTGTGACACCATTCAACACTGAACACCTTCTTAGCCCAAATAATCGGTTCGTGATAGGAGATGAATATGTTAACAAACAGTGATCAACTATAAAATGTTACAACTTTGTCACTGGGTGTTTTACTCATAACTTCCTTGAAGATCAAACAGTCAATACCCTTACTTTTTAACAAAACTTGAGAACTATTGCGCCAGTCGATGTTGGTGTTTTTGCAGACTGCGACTAGAAGGTTATGAAAGCTAACTCGAATCTTTGGATGTGTACTAAGATTTTTGCAGCACTACTGTCTGACAGCTTTTCGATCATGTTCAGTTCAAAGTTGTGCTCTCATCTTGAGCTCATTCCTCAAACTTGTTAGCATTTCTTGTGAAGAATGATGCCCTTACTGAGAAAATATAAAGAAAATTAATAAACACGGTGACAACATTCATTTCCCTGTCGTACGCAGACAAGTTATTTAAACTTGGTCATTGCTCTATGTGATACCAATATTTAAGAGATTTAAAACATTGAGTTCCCTTAATCCATTTAGTCAAAACATAGAGAAGACATTTACCGCGAGATGTTAACATTTCGATTTACTCTCATCAGCCGCCAACGTAAAACTAGCAATTTTTTATACAAACTGCGTATAGCAACAACAATTGAACGAACCAACCACATAGTTTTGACCTTTCACGTTCTAATAGTTTAATCAATTCCACGGCAATGAGACTGATTGCGTCAGCGCCTTCTGCGCACACAAAATTGGCCGATGTTGTTTGATGAGCATTGCCTCGCTAATCGCTAACAGTTTCGGGTTGCGATTATGTAACAAAATCTTGAACGATTTAACAGGGTCAACTAGGTGACCGGT
>JTDE01003577.1:0-28885 GCA_014338405.1 Paragonimus skrjabini miyazakii
ATCAGTTGAAAAGAACCGCTGATTCAAGTTCGTAG
Organism: Paragonimus skrjabini miyazakii; assembly: GCA_014338405.1. NCBI lineage: Eukaryota > Metazoa > Platyhelminthes > Trematoda > Plagiorchiida > Troglotrematidae > Paragonimus > Paragonimus skrjabini miyazakii. Next base: position 36 of record JTDE01003577.1, read on the forward strand.
TCGGTTCAAAGATAAAAGGACTAAGTTTGTGTGGAAATCGAACTAAGTAAAGAGCAGAAGAAGGGGGCAAAGCGTGTGCAAATAGGTGACTGCACCTGGATCTAGTTGAAGACGTAGAAATATAGTTAGGCAGACCCGAAGTAACAGGAAGAGTAACGTCAACCAGACTTTCCGACGTGAATCTTTTGCATGCTGTAAAATGATTACCGGTCAAGTAATTGTTGAAATGTTCACGGTAAACTCCATTATAATGTCGTAGACGCTTTAGAGACTTAGCAAAAGGTATAAAATACATGCACAAAACTAGGAACTCAATAAGCAAAAAGTAGGAGTAGGATACATGCACCGAAAAATCAGTTGACTAAGCGATTTAAGATGAGAAAACCTTTAAAAAACGTTACTAACATGAAATAGGAGATTTGAGTGGCGTAAGTTGGACACTAGTCCCGTCTGACTGCGGCTCTGATAGTGGAACAAACAACAATGAGAAGATTCACATCACCGAATCGACCGTCAACTTACTCAGTCTCCAACCACGAACTCTGTGAATCAGAAGGGTTCCGGGTCAGAAGACTAACTCTGCCTACGGCCGTTAGTCCCCTGGTCATCATCTGACTACCTCGCACCTTACGCCAGTCAGTCGTAGTATCGGCAAAAAGTAGCACAATCTACATAGTCGCCTTACACACGTGAACTTCAGGATTTGGAGAGAAGCCTCACTATTGCTAAAGATGTCCTCAGACTAGCAAATACCGCTCCAATCTTAAAGATACGAGTTTCTATTTCATTCCCTATACCACAGCCACCACTATTGGCACAGCTCCTCAAGGATACAAATCGGTCAAAAACTTCTATAACATCATTGTTTAACATGAAATCTAATTAATCACAACAGTCTTTCAGAAGTACATGGCATCTGAATGTTGCAAAGCGCGAAATAACTTCTAGCATTTGTCCGTGCTGCTTGGAGACTGTCAACCAACAACACCTTACCATCAGCATAATCAAGATCAGTCAGTCTTCCACCAGATAAGGGACTCTACACCAACATCCTGCGAGTGCCGCAGACGATCCCTCATTAATTCGTCCGTGATAAAAGTGAACGGAAATGGTAAAAGTAGATAGTCTTGACGTACTTCTCTTTTAGTGCCGAAAGTGTCAGACAGATCACCGGAGAATTTAACCTGGGCTAAAGTACGGGAACGAAGCGGTAATAGTATGGTCATACACAGGTTCGGTACACCCCTGAGGTTAAATGACTTTTAAAGGGTAGACCGATCGACTGAAAATTACGGACGATGTTACAACAACGTCGCCATAATCGACCGCGAAACTGAAGAACAGGCTGTCAACACGTCTAGGACTTTGAAAGGACCTTCTACGCAAAATATGGACGGCGATTTTAGGCTATCGTAAAGATAGTTTAATAAGCAGATGAATGAATGCAGGCAATTACAAGAAAAGTCATCGCATAATTCTTCTCAAAAGTCATTCTTATGAGGGTCGAAGTTTAGATAGGTATAAATGGAAAATGGAAATGTTCCCTGCTGAGTACAGAAAGTATTCTGCATTATACCAAAAACTACCTTGTGTGTAGATGAAGTGTGCTTGTTTGAGACAAAGGACAGGATTTGAGGATGAGAAAAAATCACTCGCAGAAAACCAGAGTCCGGACAGATACACGTGCCAGTCTAGTGTACCGCTCTTCGAATACTCCAGAAACGAACCACTTAGACACCCTACACTTATAACGGGACGAATTTGTTTCATTAATCTATTTATTTTTTGTATGGTGGGTGTCCCGAAAGGTTGTAAATCCCGCGACTGCCGTCGTTCGCATACGGCCTACATCTGTGATTCATCTAGCTCGCTCACCACGGCCCAAAATGAATACCATTACCTGATGACACATGATTCAGTTTATGGGCAGGCTCGGAATCCGTGTCTCAAGCGACAGGTGGTACAATAGTTGTCAACCCTTAAAACTCGACCAGGATTTGAGTTGCGTGATGTGAATTTGGATTTCCTTACGGCGTTTATTACTTACACGGTTAAACAGTGACAATGTGGTATCGGCTGAACTCAGCCCAATCGATCAAAGGAGAATCGTGCTGTCACCCCAGTTCGCACGTATGCACGACTGGATTTCGTATATAGCACATTATTGTTTGATGCGTGTTAGGCGTGAAGTAAACCTAACTCTGAGAACAAGAATCTGAAGTCAGATTTGACGCTTCTAATTCTCACCGCTGAGTAGTCGGAGATTTGGTTACTTTCAAGTTGATCACTCATACTTGATCGCAGCCTTCGAATTCAGATAGACTTTCAAGCCAGCGTCTTCAGAAAAGAAGCATTAGACTCGAGTTTCACTCTCATTAGAGCTCGTCAGATGTGCACATCTTTGCCACGGCCGGAAGTAAAACAGGATTAGACTGTCGGGCGTTCAGCTATGATAATTCGGTCGTGCCTAATGTTGAGGTCAATGGCGCAGCGATCAAGACGGCTGCCACATGAAAAAGCGTGGCCGGAGTTCTAGTCCCGGCAGTGGCAAGGATATGCACTACTGACGAGCTCTAATGAGAGCGAAACTCGAATCTAGTGCTTCCTTTCGCAATAGGCTGGCTGAAAAGTGTATCGTATGTTCTTCATAAGATACAAACAAAATGTTTGTCTGAATAACTGTTCTCGCCACCACGTGGCAATAAAGGTCACAATTTTAAATAAACATGTATATGTTCCCGCCGGTCTTTTCAGATCGAAGATACAGACTAGTACATGCGTTAGCGGTAGACTAACACCTTTGTGTTCCTCTGTTGTCTTGTTTTGCTGTATCGCAATTCGTGAACGTACACAATCGGTTGGAGTCTAGGATATTTGGTCGAGACATTCGTTTGAAGAGTTGGTGCTCACCGACACAACAATGTACCATTTCAAAAGTCTATAAATATCATAATGCAATACACCAACAACCCACAGTCTGACCTAACTACCATACAACCTTGGAGGGAAAACAAGTTTCAATTGAGAATTGACCTTTGTCTCATTCAACACATCATAAGAGAAATTCCACTCAAGATTGTGTTGGGCCCACGTGTTAAAGCGTATTTGAAGCGGCATGAAATTACCGAATCGGGGTTACTTACCGACTGGTCTTGACCTTGATATCGTAAACAATCCTCCCGGCATTGGCACTCACTGTCTGCATTTTTTGAGTTCTTTTTAGTATTGGGAGTCATTTTACTTGTTTCATTCCACCGCAAAATATTGATGGGCGGATTTTCACTTGAAAATGGCTTGTTTTTACCTGGCTGTTAATACGACATCAATACACACTGAAAATTTACGAGGTAAGTTGGGTATTTAGCTGGGTAAATAACACGAGACGCTTCCTGATTATTTATCTATCGAGACTCTGTAACAGTACTAATTATAATCTGTGATTGTTGGACACTTTTTATGATTTTCAGACTCATTGAAACAACACGAAAGTTCTCTCACATACATTCAAGAAAACCTACTGTTAATTAGATGCACAATGAAGGTGAATACCCCGTGTATTGTGCGTGCAGTGCGTGGAAGTCTTAACGAATGTATAAATGAACGAAAACAAAAGTCATTTAACCATAAACCTTTGTAAAGACAAGTACCTAAGTATTAAACAAATGAGAATCAATGTTACCCCGAAGTCTGTCGGTTGTGCTCGGAAAGAGGCATCACTGACTTCCTATAGAACAATATTCTGAGGCACAAAAGATTTCAAAACAGATCAGAAATTGTAAAGACTGTTGCTATTAGAATTACTAGTGGACTAGTTGAAGGAGGTGTAGCAGGAAAAGTTGAAATGATATTGCCCCTTAACATCATAATCATACAGTGAGTTGATATGAGTTCCGAGTTGCTGGAGCGGTTAATCGCCAATAAACTAATCTACCGATCCGTAGAGAATGGTTTGTGTACCATATAAAAAGGTGGCAATGACTACATGACAGAACCTCTGCTCTGTTATCATTTGAAAAGACATTTATAAATGGATCGATGATTATTTTAATCAAAAATACCATGCTGGCAAAGCTCTACCGGTGACGGAGAGTCGAGAAGAGTTTGTCCGCACGTGAAGAAACCGAATCCCGGAGTTACAATTACTCACTAGTGCATCCACCGAAAAAAAAGAGGATGCGCAACCAGGAGTCTGTTCCGTTCTCAATAATGCTGTCAAAATAAATTTTGTCAAAAGCGCAGCTGCGAATTCAGATTTCACGATAACTGTTTGAACAAATGGGATTCAACAATCAACACTTGTTGTACTATGCAGAAGTGCGATGACCTAACCCAAGAAAAGTTTTATTGTGAACTCGTGAATTACGGATTAAATCGAATTTTTTCACCAGAATAAAAGGGGGATTCAACATAGTGCTTCAGAAATAGTAAGTAACTACAAAAACCAGCATAGTTAAGCGATATGTCCAATCTTAGTTAACTGCAATCCAACAAACGGACTGGATAAGACTATTGCAAACATATCTCTTCCCTCAAGAAGAAATTATATTTTCGGGTAAAACACGTCAAATGGTCAGGGCTCTGTAATTCTAAATGACAGAAGCGATGTTGAAAGACACTCAGGAAATGTCAGTAACCGAACTAGAATCTATTTTTCGGGGATTGTTAAGAAACCTCTAACACCAAATGAATCGACATAAACCAGAGACTGACTTCCTCCAGAGTACCAGTTGGATCAGTAATCCGTTTGATGTGAACGGTTTACAAGATAAAGACGGCATTTAAGCAGTTAAGGGAGAACTGATGGATTGAAAATAAAATCAAACCAACAGAACAAAATATGCTCTATTACTAAACGCAAAATGTTGAGCCAACCTACGGAGGAGTAGGTCAGTCCCTAATACAGAAGCTGAAGATATTCTATTTTCTACAACGTACACTTGCAAACTGGCATTTCGCAGTCCATTGACAATAAGAACAAAGGTTAGAAGTATACTTTCTTCACGGCGTAGTCGAGGGCGAGCTCACGTCGATAGCGTGGAATCGCTAACTAAAAAACTTCTGTGATAACTTGACTGGCAAAGAGGCTATTAAAAGTTAAATCTTTAAATGACTGAAATGTGCGCTGGTCCACGAACTCTATTTAGTCATTGGAAGAATCAAAATGGCTCGGAAATAAATTATTGTTTCAAGAAATGTTTTTTTAATGAAGAATTATTAATAAGAAGGTTATCAATAAAACCGGTGTACCAAGCTTCTTGAGTCATGCAGTTAGTCAAGACTCTGGTTCAACAGCCAAACTAGTTGGGAATCACCGCTCTAGTACGCTAATGTTATCACAACGATGGGGGTTAAGTTACAGCTGCACACTGTCATAATATTTTCAGCAACCATTTTTCATGGCTGGCAGGCACATTCGTTGGAACTCTAGTCGATGACTTTTCCAGCTAGCATAGGTGGAAAATGCGCTTAATTTACATAGCGGTCGGCCTATACAAATCAACAATAGTCGCTGCATGTTTGAGGAACGTTTTTAACCACAGATTATTATACTAGAAAAATTAAAGCTGTGATGACAAGTGATCTGTCTCATTCAGAAGTCCTGCACAAATGGTATAACTCATCACAAGTGCACACAAAGTACGTCCAAGATAACACAATGTCGATGAACCACGAACAGGCGCAACACATTATAGAAAGTGTGAACAACTCTTACAACATTCGTAAGACATCATCATATGAATTAATTACGAGCAATTAGAGCTATCAAAGCACTTACTCATTGATAAGGACGATAAAGGGAGAAAAATTTTACAGTGCCACAAAAATAAAAGCTTCACCATTTTTACCTCAAGCGTGTCACTCCGGATACACAGTTCTTAAGTACTTATTGTTCAAGTAACCAGAACTAAAGAACAGGATGATCCAACCGAAGAAGAGTGTGCACGACAGACTATTTTCAACTACCGAATGGAGTTGTATAAGAATTTCAATGTGTTACAGGTAAGTACAGAATAGTAAACTACAGATACTGGGGAACACTAGGAGTGACTACAAACAGACGTGAAAAGCTCATAGAAGTAGGCAGGCAGAGGAACCGCGAAGAAAAAGTGTGACACCGATAGGCATGAATAGAACGAATAATCACCATAACATAATATAAACAGTCTGGAAAGCATTCGCAATAACGTGAACGAATACATGTTTACTGGACCATAGAATAACGTTTTGCCTTCAACCTAATGATTACATACTCGGTTTACTGGCCTACAAACCCTACCTAATGGATCAGAAAGAGGACTGATGGGTTACTAACGGACATCCAAAGACAACTGAGAAGGTCAAGTTTTCATGAAAAGCAAAACATTAGTCAGGCATTCATATCCGAGTTCCTAAGAATTTAAAACATTCACAATCTGCGTGTCTATTTTAAACGAACGGAATCACACACCTTAAGATAAAGAGATATGAGTACGGCTTGTCCGCATAATGAAAACAAACGTATGACAATACCGGGACCTCGAAAGAACCTACAGTTTACATAAGCACTCATTAGATCGATTCTAATGACCCAAACTTTGGTATAAATGAAACCATCGAGTTGGCTTTTGTTACCTCGTCATAAGAAACATTTGTTGATTGACCAGTGCTAAGCTCAACTCGAACGATTCATCGACCTGACTCCTGCCTGTGCGTGATGTCGACGCCCAAAATCTACATATCCCATGGTGTGAGTATGGGGCCTCGTAAAGTGTGCCGACTTACCTGTGGATTAAAATAGACTCGAGTTTCGCTCTCATTAGAGCTCGTCAGTAGTGCATATCCTTGCCACTGCCGGGACTAGAACTCCGGCCACGCTTTTTCATGAGGCAGCCGTGTTGATCGCCGCGCCATTGACCTCAACATTAGGCACGACCGAATTATCATACGTGAACGCTAAACCACTTTCGCTTGAGTAACGATCAGCTTGCCCAATCGCCTTGAGAGGAGACACAGTTACTGCCTGTTAACTCCAATCGATGCCCAATGTGAGCTCAATGGCGCAGTGGTAAACACGGCTGCCTCATGAAAAAGTGTGGCCGGAGTTCTAATCCTGGCAGTGGCAAGGAGATGCATTACTGATAAGCTCTAATGAGAGCGGAACCCGAGTCTAGTGCTTCTTTTCGAAAGGGACCGACTGGAAAGTCTATGGGAATGCGACAGCTGCGATCAATTGTACATGACGTTTAATCTATATGAAAACCAAAAATCCCCTACTACTCATTAGTAGTCATCAGATTATAATAGACTTGAAGAAAATATTACCCAACATAAACACAGGACCAAAACACCGTTCCTTAAGTTTACAGACCAAGCCAGATGAGGGATGTAAAGAATGGTTACAAAGACTGTTGTCAACGATCATTCAGACTGATTTGGTCAGCTGGTGAAGCATGAATAGAGTTGCTCATCCTCCACTCAATCCACGTTAGGCAAGATCAAAGTATGTCTGCGATTCAGTGTCGTTTAAACTTTGCACGATGACAACAACAAAATTCAAGCAATGTTAACAGACCGTTGGCATGTGACAGGCAGGAAAGAGACGAAATCGAACAAAAAACCTACTAAGTGTTGGGAAGAAAAATGTGCGTTCAGAGAGACATGACAGGTTCACGCGTTCCCGTAAAAGTGGATAACCCGAAACAATTACTAGTAGAAAAGATCGGTGTCATCCGATGACAACGAAATAGAAACTGTTCGCTTCTGATCATACTTTGAATGAATTTAATAATATAATATTAACCCCAAGTATATTGTGACACCATTCAAAAGGATTCTATTTAAGCGTCCTTCCGATGGGAAGGTAAAGGAAGGTAAAAAAAATAAGTTGGGTAATCAAGCGTTGTACGTGGTGTAGTGTTAAATGGAGTCATACTACTTGAACAGACCGGTCGGCATTCTCTTTGAGTTATCGTGATGGAAGATTGCATGTGCATGAAAACCGGTTAGCCATTTGTGATGCAGTTCGCACACACACTCGGTTGGCGGCAGCCTATATCGAACTAGCCTGTCACAGGAAACCTCCGAATAACACTCATCACAAGTGGCTTGCGCTGTAACACTTGTGGTTCCACTCACATATCACGCAGCCAACGTAAAACCTAGGGAATAAGACCAGGAAGCGTGTGAGTAGAGGCCTTTGTGGTCCAGCTAGCCAACACTGGTCAGCTGGTCTGATATGAAAATAAAACCTTTACCTATCAGAAAAAAAGTTAGAGAGGATCCAACGATAAGATGTAACTGGTAAAAGACATTGAAAATATAAGGCAAGAAATAGTTTAATACAGAAGCACAAAATTGTTGCACTCTAGATAGGAAGAAGAAGAGAAGCCAACATATAAAATTGAACTGAAAAACAAACAAAACATTCGTCATACAATGTTTCAACAAAGCTGAAGAAAGGAGTGGATAGATGGCCATAATTACCCGGGTTTCCGAAAAGAAGAGCGAGTGATTTACCAACCGACCGCGGTCGTTGACAGAGTAAGTTGATGACCTAATAATTCAAGATGGCCAGCACATTCGCCGTTGCATCCATCGTAAAGCCACATAGTCATGTCACCACGACTTACGGCATACATACACAAACCACGATCTAACAGTCCGGTGTGTCACGGGACGAGTCAGTTTATGGTAGATTGAATCGTCTGAACGACCATGTATCTACACTTTGTTTTCTGCCTGGGCGAAAATCCAAGGTGATAGTTTACGGTGCAACGTGTATACGGCCATCATGGTCTGCAATGGCACTGCCGTTGTTCCATCAGTGTGGAGTATATAACACTGATTGGGAGTGAAAGTGGGCGGAACAAATTTGGATTAACCGCTGCTGCTAATCCCACTGGTTATATCGGGCAGCCACGTGGGATACATCTATCTATCTATTATCTCGTGTGAGTCTAAAGTTCTGGACCGATGGTATCGGTGAGGACCGGTATAAAGACATGTTCAGTGAAAGATCAGTTTTCAGACTGAATACTTTTATGTAACATGTTAAGCCACACATAGGCTAGATGAAACTGTCAAACTTACCCCAAAATCTAAATTGGAGCAGATGCGGTAACCGTGTGACTAACTCTCAACAGTGTAATCGGTGATCAAACGTCGTTAATTCTGACTTATCTCGAGCCCGAACAAGATAACGGAGTCCGGACAAACACCCTTTTTGATTTCACCGAATATGAAACAGGCTTTACACAAGCTAGCCGGCCGTAGCGGATGTCAGGGCAACAAAAAATAATTGTGAAATGAGCCTGCATAATTTAAGGAAAGCACAGTGCGCCGAACATTTTTCTAACTTGTTTTTCAAACGGAATTTTGATGTCGTGGTTTCGAAAAAAAAGTCGTGTGACCTGAATGGTTAACAACAGATCCGACATCCAAAAGTGTTATGACGCACATTGAAAATTTTTGCAATCGTGCACTGGTCTTGTAGGTTAGATATCTAAATCTTTTTCATTTTAAGATGAGTCAGTATCAAAATCTAGAGACTTGATGTAAGTTCAAGATGTCCCAAAGGGTTTCTCCAAGATAACCGCATATGGTTGGTTTACTGGTAAATAAAGATCACACGATTGGTGTGCACGTGAGTAAATCGATAAACACAACGATTGGTTGACTCGGACAAAGTGGCAGAATGTGTATCTGACGGATGAAGGTAGACAAAACGAAGTTGATCATAAACACAGAACTTGAGCCGCGTACAATGAGTACTAGGTTTCTAGGTGTGTCCGTATGACATACACACAGACTAATGAAGTTCAAGTGCCAGCAAGTCTGGCAAACTGATCGCTTATCCCTCTGTGCATCAGTGATCCACTTAGATACATATAAGCTTCCGTCGTCGTCGTCCGAACGGTCGGCTACGTCAGCAAAGTTCATTTTCAGTAGGCTGCGTAGAAACAACGGGATGACAGGTGAGTCAATTTCGTTTACTTTCCCGGTCCGTCAGATATATGTTCTCCCGTTTCGAATGCGCCAATTGATCATCGTGTTCATCAACCTACCCAGGTGCATATCAGCTGTGCAATCTTTATCTTTGTTCGTCACTAAACCGCATGCAATAAACTCGGAGAACCCTATTGGAACATCTTAAACTGACATCGTGTCACCCGAAATAGATATCGAAACATGCAAAAACTGCATCGAGTCATTTTAAAGTGAAAAATTGCGGAACAGACAGAAGCTGAAAATCACCGACCGACTAACTCCCAAACTACTGAGCTATTAACGTCCTAGTAAAGAGAGATGCTATCGAAGACGTGAAAATAACTCGATCGAAGCATAAGAAAAATGCCTCAGAGCCAGCACGCTTGATAGAATTCTCCCTAATCATTCCGAGGGGTATCGCATAAACGAGACTGGAGGCCTAACAATCGATCGACGGGGTTTTACACGCGGTTGTGAACGTAACGTTTTGGAACAGGCAAATGAAGTTAAGTGAGGTGTTTTCCCTAGAAACATTTCGACCACTCACGTTGATTACTCCACACCAATGCTTCCACCTATCTCTGAGGGCGGCATTGGGAGTACTAAGGAGAAGACAAAAGAATAATTCTGGCGGCAAGAACGACTTTCGGTAATTAGCGTAACACGGTTAGCAAGCAACCTATCTAATTCAAGGTTGCTGAATACAGTGTAACAAGTAAACAGACATCTGCTTATCAAAACACTAGCCCGTATCAGCCTGCGCACACTGTTCGGAAAAGATGCTCGCGCAATGTCGAATGCAGGAACGCAAATATGTTAGCAACGAGCTACCTTCAGCTCACACCTGACAAATTGTGTGACGCATGTTCATATGAGAAGCGATGCACAAGTTCGGTCACCCAGGTGATTCATTTCGTGTACAATTTCATGTACATTTAGCACCCACATATCTGGCGAGATGTTAAGACGAATCGTCACTGTGTTTATGAACACGGATGTGTGAGGTCAGCCTTATTGATGGTCGTCCACATGTCACTCAGATTAGCTCAATGACTGGCCATTACTTGCCACTTAATCACACTGAGTAGACCACTGTGCGAATCATCCAATAAACAACTCTCACGAACAGCTATCCTATTCATTTCTGGGATCCGTGGAAAATTTGTGAACAATGTGGATGAACTAGTAAACTACAGCAGGATTTTTGACGCACGTTCCTGCAGATAGTTGGATCCAATGATCACTGAAAAAGTGATGGACGGCTGTTTCGACGTTGTTGGGTAGTACGGGTACCATGCACGCCGGGTAATCAACCCACAATCTGTGAATAAGTGTCAAGCTGTTCAACCCCAACATAATGATGTTTCGGACATTTATCCAATGGACTGCAGGTTGGAGGAAGGTAGGTAAATTACTTTCTTCAGTCATTCCGCTCCTTTTCCTCACCAGCCTGAATCGTGGTTTTCATTTTCAGAGTGCATGATGCCACACACACGATCGAAATGGCTGTCCACCAATTGGCTCATTGTCATTGGGACCAACTGACTGGGAAAAAAATCCTAAATCCTTTCTGGGTTCGCTGTAGATACCTGCTAGTTTGCAGGTCAACCACGAACGGTCGATAGATTTCAGCCGATGCGAACAGCAAGCGCAGTAGCTAAGGGAATCACGTTTGCGTCCTTGAACCTTGTAAAATTTTGGAACTGTGTTTCGGAATCCAATAAAGATGACAAAATCACCAAACAGGAAAAGACAATGTCAACACTGCCTCAAAGAATCAACAACCGTCAGTGTGTTGTGTGAAATTTTTTCAAATGGTCAGTCAAAAAGTGAACGGTCAAATCCCGTAAACCACTACTTAGCATAATTCCTATCGCTTTGTATACCAAGAAACACGTAGCCTCACAACAAAAGAAGGGAGTACGTAAGGCAGAGGAAGAAATAGTCTCATTACAGTACTACTTCGAACCGAGGCTCAAATTCAAAAAGTCATGCTTAGACTTTGGGTCATAGAAATAAATCTGAAAATGCGATCCACGAAAGTGGAAAAGATTTGAAGTTTTTATTGTTTTTCCAAAACCATGTTTAGCTTAGGAAGGTCTCAGATTGATAACTCAAATTTAACCGAAACACCCAAGAAGTTTCTAACTTGCTCAACGCGGTGATATGATATTTATCCCAAGCGACCTTCAGCCTAATGTTGACAAGCAATCGTATTATTGCCTATGTAATGATATCGTTGTAATAGAGCCATTTAAACTGCAACAGTTATTGACACATTTGCTATTTTAACTTTAGAACGTACACAAGATACAAATTGACTACATCCACGGCCTTAATCGCAGCCCTTTAGTTCAACTCCCACAAGTTCCAATCGATACTCGCATCACATTTCGAGACCACGTCAGTATCGTTGTAGTTTCAAGATCACTGCTCGTGTTAGTACAAACTAGAACTTTTTCAACGTTGCTCATTTTATCATGAAAATAGGGTACGGCAACGCAAAAAAAGCCAACCAGACACATGACTCCGGAGGCTTGAGAGGACATCTTAGGAAAGACAAGCCGTGTGGTTCGCAGGTGTATGTAGGGTGAAAAATACTGGGGTATCGAATGAATATGGATGGCTACATGCAAACTTAACCATAGAAACGCACATTGGTGGAATTCGTTCACATCCAATATGGTTCTTATTTTGACACGCAAAGTGTAATCAGACTACTACACTTGCCGAAGGTCCAAATCCATTACAGTGCATACTTAAAACGACAAAAATACTGAACCTCCGGTTACCGCAAAACACCTGTGCAGATTCACAAATGAGAGCCGTTATGCTACGTGACAATGAACCTCTCAAAATCTAACATTTGGAAAAACTTTTTTACTAAATGAAAAAGAATGCTTTTTTACCTTGAGCGAATAAGTCCTTCTAAGAGAACGATACTAGGGTCACTGACGAAAGGAGATAGTCAGGTAATTATCAAGCCTTTATCTATCCCATTCGCTGCGCATCTATTCAGCGTATTTTTTTTACGGCTTGCTTATGACGAAACCAAGGGAATTTGTCTGACTGATAAGTCGATCACTACTATTACCAATGAACTACTCTTTTTGCCAAAGCTAACAAAATAGATCCGGGAGCGCGCTTAGTCACTGCGCATTCAGACAAGAAGGAAAATGTCAGTAGCTAAAATCCAAGTCGACAACCATTAGTGATTGATATCAATAACAAATTAAACAGAGAACTTTCTAAACAGGCTGAATAAAATTTACCCGATAAACCTAACAAATGTAGGCCGTTTAGACAATATACATCCCATAAACTATCTTTCAGTTCTAGTGGTTTTTCCAATGCATCGGTGGTACACTGAATGTAGCATACAGAACACAAACTGAGAGCCACTGTTATGAAAGCTTACTCAGATAACAGTGACCACCGTCAGCTTTAAACCAACGATTGATTCGTATACTGGAATGCCACACATAAAATCTTAGCCTAAACGGAGAGAGGAATGAGACATAAACCATCAAGTCTGTATGTTTAAGCTCAGGTAATCAACATCAAGATGCTAAAACCTCTCAGATAAAAGTCGAGTTGCAAGTGTACACAAGAAAAGCATCTTGGGGTTTTTTGATTCACTAAATATTTGTACAAACAGCTCTAACAGTCGTGTAGTTTCCCACCATCAAACCACGCAAACTTGTCGAAATATTCGGCGCATCAGAGCATTTACTTTCAAGCAAACACATCTGTTTGGTCTGTATGTGAACGCAGAGTCGTCAGATCCAAGTATCCTAGAATGTTCCATTTGAAGCCTCACGTTAATTGCCCCTAGCATGCCACCATACCACGGATCCAGTGCTACTCCGTCCTACGTTGTTCCCACGGTGGTACACACCGAATAAAGCAAAATCTAAAATACGCCTCTCTTCTGGTTTGTACCCTCAAAGAGCGCATATGCTGAAAACACACGTCACTACAAACTGCAGTATACGATACACATTAGTGCAACATATGACTGCCATAGTGTACAATATAGAAATCAAACGTAGAATTATTTAAATGAGACCCAACTGTGAAAAGTCAGTGCTTTGGCCGGATTCGAACCAGCGACAGAAACAGCATGCTTAAACGCGGCAAGCGCTCTATCAGTTGTCGCTGGTTCGAATCCAGTCGAAGCCCTGAATTTTCATAAATGGGTCTCATCTAAGTCGTCAAATCTCCCAAACTATTCATTACAAGAAGTACTTAATTGTTGTCTGTTTACGCACGATATACTCGGCAGTATGCCTTTTCACGTTCACACGTAAAGTCCATATTACCTGAATAAGGTGCTCCGGTATACATGATTGTCTTTATCAGGAAGACTGGAAGACACACATTACGAGGTGCAAGCTATTCGCCTATTCACATATGTCGAGTTTATCACCATACGCCAAACCCACGTAAACGAATGTTTTATACAATCAACCGATAAGAATAAACGGAACATTTGCACATCACAATGTACGTCTTCTTGCCGTCATGAATTGAGTAAAGGGGACATGACCGTTCAGATTTGTTTACATTTTGAAAAGCTACTTTTGCAAGAAGCCCAAGTAAATTGACCTAATGGTTCGATGGCAGATGAACATTCATCTTCCTCTTATTCCACTTTTTCTGGGTCAGCTGTATTAGAATTTTTAAATGATAGCAACCTCCCAGTCAACTGGTAACCTTTCACTTTGAATCTAATCCGCAAGTCATTCAGACGATGCACCAACCTAACAATGTATGAAACAAACGGTAATCAACGCAAATATTTATTATGCCCGACAAAAACGTATTTCAGCTGAGGAGGACACCAACCCTTGATAACTACAGGTATGGCTGTATTCTGTCCATAAAAGTTCGTAATCTATGGGGCCGTCCGTATGCCATTCACTGTAGTTAGTGAGAACCAGGATCAGCGAGCAGTCCTTACTCCATCGGACAATAGCAGAGCATCTAAGTCGCCCAAAGTACTTGTCGTGCCTACTAGAGCGGCAGCCCACGGATGAATCATGTGCCACCAACTGACTCAAGGTTTTCTAACTCCCTAGAAGGGCAAGTGATGGCTCACCAATTTGGTTGTAAGTTCAGGTCTCTGTTTTTGTCCCCTTTCCTATATTAGTGAAAAATATTATAGCCATCAGAGGGCAAAAGATTAGACATTCTCTACACAGAGTATAGCAGGAGCAAGCAGTTTGAAGACATTTCAAGACATAGCCACGGCAGTTAATACTCTTGCTGTACTTGTGAGTAATTGTGGGGTTACCAATTGTTACTTGCGAGTGAAGAGTTCTAACCAGGAAAAATCACGGGTTCTGCTGAAATTAAATCAAAGACAGAACAACATGCCCAAACGGGGCAACCGTTTTCCCAGCAGCGCTAGGAGGTCAGGTTGCGTCTCTCCTAGATTAACAAATCTGCCAAACTGCCCAACAAACGTAAACGCAATAGTTAACAGGTGATACGGCGGTTGGACGCAGACACTGATTGGTAGCCAGGATAAAAGCAAACATACCTTTCCGCACTCACTAAATCCCTGTATAACCCTACTCCTGAGGTCTCCCGTGCAGTTTGGTTAACGTAGATGGTTTTGATTCTCCTGAGGCAAAATGAACCATCCCAATAACGGATTTCTACTGGAGGTTTCAGAATTCAGTCTTAGAAAACCTAGTTCGACTTCCTCCATTCATTCTCGTTGACCGAGAACGATTGGATTTCCCAGAGTCCGCTCGACTACATTGCAAGCAAGATCAAAACAGCTGCAAAAATTCAGCTTAAACGCGAGAACCAAAGTAATGTCATTCTCAGGGGAGCCAGTAGTAGATTTCAGATCCGAATTCCGCCATGGTGTAGTACACTACTTTTTGATAGTAAGCACCAGGACAATAAGTCTACCATTAGGTATGATCGTTGCAACAAGACGAGAAGTTAACATTACGTTAACAGCTTATAGAACAATGTTTGTCTCCAACATTGGATCACGTATGGATTGGATACTGTTCAGATCGAGATGACTAAACGGTAACAATTCCAACGTCAAACGAACTATGATATGCTCCAACCCGGATTACTTCGAAGAATTTTATTGTCTAGATATTGACAACAACTATGTGATGGCAAACACGTCATAGAAACTGATGTGGTAACAGTCAGGAGTAGTACAACTGATTTATTTCAAGTATAATATCAAGCAAATCGGATGATTAAACAAATAGAAAAGAGCATACAAAAATGCCATGATATTTGAAACAACCATCTCCCACTGAGAATTTGAATAGAGCAAACAAAACAGTGACATTACACAATTTATGCTCGAGCAGAGTTCATTGCATCTTTACTGGTGTTCACTGCAGACGAGTTAAAATGTACAAAATTCCAAACCATCAGACACCGTCACCCCACTTTGTGCGTACAAAAAGAACTGTCTGTGACGTTGATGTTGCTGTGGTAGCAACCGAACTGGTTTTGAACTTTAACCTCTTGTGACTGTCTTGTGGTTTGGAATTTTGTACATTTTAGCTCGTCTGTAATAAACGCCAGTAGAGATGTAGCGAAATCTGCTCGAGCATAAATCGTGTAATGTCAGTCTTTTGTTTGCTCTATTCAAATGCCAGGATAGTCAGATTTAACATGCTACCAGAGAAATTAGGTCGCCCAACTAAACAACACAAGTCAAACAACTTCAAGCGTAAATAACTGCAAATGAACAAAAGCACATGGAATTGGTTCAACTGGTTCAACTAAGGGCGAACAAATCAAAATCGCATACGCCATAAACCGATATCAAGTTCGTGTTCGCTCTCTGTTGATGAATAGAACGCGGATGATAAAAGCAAGATGTGGCCGCAATCTACTTTCACGTGATACACAAAATAATTACTGTATGCTGTCATTTGTGTTAAATAATAAACTCAAGTTATTGAACAATGGCATAAAGGTAGTGTATGTACGGTTAATGTCTTATTTCTATAAGATTAAACTTCGAAACATTGATAGTGCACATCATCAGGTGATAAGATAAAAAGTCCGGAAGAGACATTACGAGAAAAAAACAAGTTAAAACACTAATTTGCATTAAATGAGAATGGCCCCGTGAACTGAGAGTAATCAACAGAATGACTCTACCTCATAGCTTTAGGAGAACCACACATACGGCTGAACATGAAAGAGATACAATCAATTATCGGATGAAAACTAAATTGTAGCCAAGTTTTCATATCGAAAACCGAAGTTCGTAAAATTTATTGACTAACCTGTTCTCGTATGAGTACGCCCAACTTTTCACGACTGTACACTTGACCCATTTCTTCGCCCAGTATTTTGTCCAGCACAAAACTCACAGGGAACGCAACAGGGAATGTAATGAGCATGAATAATTTGGTCAACCATAAAGTCCGCGCTCCGATGGCCAAACCGTGACGGGAACACACAGCCTGAGGCATAATTTCACCAAATAATGTAATTCCAATGGTAGAACCAATCACAGCGTACAGTCCGCTGCCAGTCAGATTGTCCATTAGAATAGTGAGTGAAGTGTTGACCAGTACGTTGCCGAGTAAGAGAGTGCATAATAATAGATTACCCTTTTCACGCACGGGCCGAATTGCTTTGGCGTAAGTTTTCTCATTTGGTGCCCCAGCACTCTCAATGATTTTCAGTTCAGTCTTATCCAACGACATGAGGCCCAAATTGAGACCACTGAACAGACCAGAGAGAAAGAACAAAATGATGATCAAAATCACCTGGACCCACATAGGCATCAATGTGGATGTTGTGCGCAATGAAATTCGATCATCAGAACTCTCGCTACCGGTGAAGAACCAAACTTCCGAAGTGTCGGTCGAGTTATTTTCCGATATGTCAGTGGACGTGAGCAGCCCATTGATAGAGGAACTAGTCCGAACACACAGATAAAATGCATCCTCGTTTCGGGATAGTTCGCGCAAGGTGATCACACTTGTAGCAATATTCGCATTTTCTGGCACTACTTTGAAAGATCCAGTCACACGTTCGTGTTCACATGGACTGTTGGACGGTTTCTTGACGGTCGCAAATCCAATGTGAGTTATCTGATCCAGTTCTAGCCCGAACATGGTCATAAGTACAGGCTGGTTAGACTGGATAACCACGACGTTGTCGGATATGGATGAATAGCTCTCCGGCAACAGGCCATAGACGGTGGGTCTAATGGAACTTGCGCTAGATACGTGTAATATCCACAGCCAGAAGAATATGACAGATATTCTAGGCTTCATAATTTACCTATCAACAATGATCACCGGTTACAAATGAGTGGAAACAAAATTTGGAAAAACGAACAATAGTTTGGAGACTAGAAAAATACTGGATATAGAACCAAGACGGATTACGATGTCCGTTGGGTTCTTGGAAACCCAAGGTCACAAATATGAATTTGGCTTCCATTTCAACTTGCTAGTTCTTTTAAGACCTAAAACAGAATATAGCAAACTTGAACCAAATAAGGTAGAACTAAGTAGCATACCATCGAATTACGAGATTCATTAACAGTGATCACAAATTCGGATAGCCCCAGGTGTATTAAGCTGGGTGCCTAAGTTCAAGTTACGATTATCATTACTGAGATTTACTAGATGAATATTATTAGTATCATTATCATTTTATCACACCGGAATTTCGAATTCAATTACTAAACAGCGCAAATTCAAGAAGACATCGATATAACATAGGAAACCAAGTATAAATTCGTAGGTATTCTTAGTATCATCATTCCAGAATAGATACTGAATTATTATTGCATATCTGATGTAAAAGTTACGACAATCCATTCACACCTTTGAAGTTGGTGAGTTCAAAAACTACGATAATGCACCCCCAGAAAAGCGTAAAAAATGCTGCTCCCATTTCCATATAGGAATCCACATAGTAGAGCAAACTATACACGTCAATTTCAGCACAAACAGCGCAACAGTGGTTAATACCAATGCTTAAGTATTATAAATACATACTGTTTTCAACAGCAAGAGCCCGCACTGCAAATCCATTGTTGAACCAGGACGTATGTGCACATACGTGGGACAAAAAAATCTACCCTCGAAATCACGGACCAAGCAGGAAACGAAGATAGATCATTCAAATTCCTGTTCACCGATATTGTTCTCAACTTCCAGTGAGACTAGTATAGTCAACCCATCGCGTACGTGTAATATTCTCATACGCAGTCGAACACTGAAACACCTACGCAATTCACGTCCGAGAAGGTCAAACAATGTCTGTATTTCGTTGTCTTGTGCAGTGGCGACGATGATAAAACCCAGTCAACATTAGCAAACCGCTGACAGTTCGTGTATGAAATAGTGGAAGTTGGATAAATTATGTATCAAATATTGACAAAATCACTGTACATTCTTGAATGATACGGTTTGAGAAACGTGGCGTTGCTAAACGTCAGAATGGGTACGCGTACGAAACATCTGAATCGAATCTCCTGCCATTTAAAAATCGTTGGAATGTGTGTAAAGATGGCTGAAAGTCGCGAAGTTCATCTAGGATATGACCGAAAGTAAAGACATTCAATTTCAAAGTCATCAGTGAGCTCGTCCTTGCTGACGGCTACTTTGGGTCGACAGCTTCCATGGAAACACTTGAAACTGGCATGCTTTTTAAACGTGCACTGATTTTGCTTAACGTATGTTGCACGTGTGAGAGGATTCGTTTCGTACGTGTGCAATAGACCGACTGTGGTAATCTAAATGAACGTTGGGCGGTCTTAGTGATCCACCAGTTACATCACTTATCCATGTACATCATTTGCTAAGTGAATAAGGCGGAGGAAGTTATGGACCAATGTGTACACAGCTTAGAGTCGCTGCGTAATGAAATAAAATAACACCTCAAAATAGAGGGGTAACAAGGAAACAGTAAGTTAAAATGGCACTGAGAAAAACACGTTACAAAACGGCGGGATTATAAACGAAAGCCACCAATGACTGATTCCAAACCTCACTTGTTTAACTGGTGCGATGTACACACTGCCTCATTAGAATGGGGCAACCAATACGGCCATTACACAACACTGCGTAGAATCACATCTGTAGGTTGCATTTGCACGGTAATAATGCGACCCTTCAGTCATCCGGAGTTAGGGTTCATAAACCGTTCAGTTGATATCGCAACATCTTCCGTCACCGGGGGATCCTTTGAAGAAACTGGACTACTTCAACAGACTCAGGCTCATACTAGTCGACGAGATTGTCAAGTCACTTCGTCTTGACAGCAGTCTCCCTTACGAGACCAGCAAGGGTGGCGGTGATGACCAAATACTACAATCTGGTTACTTACACAAAACTAAACAACGTGCTTCCTAAAGCGCAGATCTAAAGGCTTACCATAAGACCGGTTGCAAGGCGACGGAGACAATGTTCAGCAATATGGCATGGCCTAGGTACATCAGATTACTTAGCTTGGATTATCGCTGTCGGGGCGTCGTTAGGGAAAGCTCTCAGTTAAGTGTCGCCGATCTAGCAAAAACGGTGTTTATAAACAGAACCAAACGTTTAATTGCGTTGAAAGGTTCAGCATAAAACATGTACCAACTAGAACAGGATAAACCCGTATCTGATGAGTACGTCCTGTAACACAATTGTACCACAGAAATTGCAGGCGGGGATCGGTTCTGTCACCAACACAACCTTGCACAAAAGCCGAAGATGAGCCTTAAAGCTTCCACAGTGAATTCGCAGCAGGTGCCAGGTGTACAACTTCGAACTCCTGTTGGAATGGTCTGGAATGGTTGGAATAGTCTGAACAAGCAGTGTTGAAGTGCGAACAATTGCCTATCACAAGCAGCTTTCAAGTGTATAGCCCGCAGTTTAACTGAAATGCCCCAAAACTTCTGCGTAACAGGTTAACAAGTTATTCAAGGAAGCTATTAGCATGAAAATTACCCGGAGTGGAGTTGATAGCTTCGATCGCCTACAGGAGCTGTGCTACCAAACTAACAGATCTGCTGAGGGTATTTTTTAATCGTTCTTTGCCACCTATCTTCACATACTTGTGTAGCACTATCTCGTCAGCCTATACTATTGCTGATGAGATATCAGCGAGGATTGCAAAGGCATGAGTTGCCTTTGTCAAAAAAGGCGTCATCTGTGGCGTCGAAAAGACGTTACGTTGTCGTCGAAATGAAGAGTATATAATGCCTGTGTGCGTTCCATTTTGATTCATGGTTCGGAAACGTGGCCTGTTCACAAAGAAGATATCAACAGGCTTGCTGTGTTTGACCATCGTTGTCTAAGCGAATTGGCCCATATTAAGTGGATTGATCGCGTGAGCAATGTGGCAGTTCGCCGGCGCGTATTCCGGAACGCTCGGGATGCGCGATCAATTGGTCAATTAATCACGGTGCACAGCTTGCGATGGTTGGGTCACGTACTCCGTAGGTCATCTAATAGTTTACTATACCGGACATTATATGCTGAGGCCAACAACAGTTGGGTCAAACCACGTGGTGGTCAAGCAACAACGTGGTCACAAAATATGAAGACCTTGACTGCTCCATTGAGCAAAGTGGGTAGGTGTCGCCTGCCTGGCTGGGGTCCTCGTGATCACTCCAACCGCTGGTTAGAGACGCTGTCCAAGATGGCGATATGTCGCAGTCAATGGCGTACCTGTATCCATACCATTTACCCTTCTTCCTCTTAGACTTCTCTCAATAATTTTCAACCTTCTAAGATATTCTTCTAAGATATTCTACGTCACTGTTGAGGTGAACGGCGGCCCGAGCCGCAGTATCTTTTGGTCAGGCTCATGGCTGTTATGATGATGATGATGATGATGACCTATCTTCAAAGGTGGATACGGGGAGAACTCAACAAAATATCAACCGATAGGGCAACTCGCACGCATGCATAAAGAGTGGCAACAACCATGAGAGGTCGTGTTCCCAGTAAAGTCTGACCAGTAAACGCAAATACTAAAGCCATCTTATCTACTAACAGCCCTACTTTCAATGACTTTTAAGATAATGGAGAACTTGTTGAATACCTGCTTTCGAATTAAGAAGGAAGTTCTCGAAATCACTACTGAGTTATGGCATGGCTTCGGCAAGAGATCACCGAGTGTCAAAAACCTACTGAATGCAAGTGAATTGAACGACGGCTACCGAGGAGAAGTTTGTTGTTAAACCGATTTTATGATCAAGCGCTAACGCCGCTGACTGCTCGTGTGTTGCACATTTTCGAGCGCGCATTTAAACTTTTGCATTGTAACGCATCGCGCTGCCGCGTTGTTGGCGGCACTTTTGTTTTCGATTGTATACGTCGTGTGCATGTCTTACTGGTCCTTTGACTCACGCTTGTTCCTATTGTCTCGTTTAACAGGACTATCGCTGGAACCCTTACTTCAGAAAAACGTTGTCCCCCGGTGTCTCCACATTGCTCAGTTGATTTACGAGTATAACGGGTACACGGAGCCAGAACGTCTGGCTTGCCTGTTACAGCATCAAATTTCAATATAGCGTCGGACCGTCGGTTCAAATGTCCCATATTGTTTTACCGCTGATTACACTTGTAGTACACATATCATAGGTTGGTGGGTTTTTTTATTCGATTACAAAGCCGCTTCAATATTTTATCAGGAAACCGTGTTTTAGTTTCCTATTGACAGATTAAGTCAAGCCATTCGCAGCATCTCATCGGACCTAGGTCCCGTCAAAATATCTACATTTCTTGTTGACACAATCCATCCTGATTTTGTAAAGGCTTTTTGAAACCCCACAACTACATCTTCAGTTGAGCAACAAACCTGATGACCAAACGAATAGTTAATCGAGCATGGACTCAACATCGAAGTGAGTGGACAGTTACCGGACTAGGTCCCTGCTAAGGGCAATTTTGGCAAGGCTCCAGCCTGGATCTCCGAATGTTTACTCCGTTTGTTCGTGAGTCACCTAGCACTGCCGAGTCATCGATACTGTTATACGCGGGTGACAAAAAGCTGACGAGAGATACAGTAATGGGAAGATGCAGATGCTCCACATAACGATGTCACCTATCTTAACTAGTGGTCCGCAGGATACAATTTGACATTCAATGCCAACAAACGTAAATATACGTATATTCACCAATAGAATTGTGCTGACTACTGCCTTGGCGAGAATGTACTGCGCGTACCGGTATGCAAAGGGGAACTAGGGATCCTAGTTAAAGATAACTTGATTTATATATAAAACGTGTAGTCGTGGATAGAACAACACGAATTTGTTAAACCATCCATTTCGAAGCCTTTGAAAATTCAGCCCCATAATTAGCCTATATACGCAAAGGGACAAATGGATCTGTCGCCTTTATCACAAAAAGACTGCATAGTGATTAAAAATATTTGAAGACTGACCACTAGAGGAAGTGTGGTATTTAGGAAAATCCTTTACCCAAAGAGGATGGTGAAAAGAAGTCAATTATCAATGCATTACAGACATCACAAGATGGGCATAATTCTCACCCACAAATACCTTTGCATCTTCACAGCCAAGTTGAACGAGGTGGTCTCCAAGTAATGCATTGCATCTTCCGGTATTGGAATGCAGGGTTCAGTGTAGAGCCTTCGAAATGTAGTTGGTACGGGCACTCTCCATGCAACATACGTGAGTCGCGTTAGCACACCACGTAACATGTTTCGTTTAATGAATGTGCGCGTTTTGGCCAAAACGAAGATTGCGCTGAATAATACGGTCAACTGTTGAAGTGCTACCCTTAAAGACACCTTCAGTAACATCTCTTCTAGGTTTGAAAGAACGCCACCGCAATTAAAGTTATTCTGCTTAACTATGGGGCTGCGCCTTTTTACCTAACCTCAATGCTGCCTGAATAGTACCAACCGTTCTGCCTGCAAAAGTAGGACTACCGTTCCAGTCAGTATAACCATGACGGCCTATATTTTTTCATTTACAACGGCAATAAGTACGAACAGGCAATACCATGGTTCAAGCTTCCGTTCACTGCAGCAATAGCGGATCAAAGAATAAAAATGTGTTGAAAGAAAAGAGAAGATAATGGAAAATGTGGGGTTCAACTAACGAACAAAGGTGTGACAACACAACCTGAGCACTGTGACAAGGTCATGGAAAATATCAAGTCCACATAGGTAGACGGGTCTGCCTTTATCGCTGTTGTCATTGATATCATTTTGTCAGTGGTTGATACTGCTACCTAACCGCCACACAAACAAAATGATAAGCGCAGCTTTGGCCAGAAGATAAGAGGGGAATAAATGAGAGTAAATTCACGAAACTCCTATGTATAGAATGAAACACGTAAAAAAAAACTTACACACTAACTAACAACCGAGTTGCAGGTGAGATTACGGAAGTATCTACGAGAGAGCTTCGTTGCAACTT
The DNA here is from genome assembly GCA_014338405.1 of Paragonimus skrjabini miyazakii. Lineage (NCBI taxonomy): Eukaryota > Metazoa > Platyhelminthes > Trematoda > Plagiorchiida > Troglotrematidae > Paragonimus > Paragonimus skrjabini miyazakii. The sequence goes on from JTDE01003577.1 coordinate 24,406, forward strand.
TCAGTGACGACTCAGTCATACGACGACAGCATGCATGTTACTAAATCCGATGAGCCCCCATGTGCTTTAAACGTCTCCAGTTACAGATTTTATGAGTCATACGGCTACAGCCCATGACACGAACACGGTTCACAGTCACTAAGTGTTGGTTGTCTTCAGTATTATAAGCTGTCACCATTTGACCACCTTACACCTTGCGCAGATCGAATACGTTAACGGTAAAGAATATTCAGCGCAGTATATATTTATATATACCTACACATTTAAAAAAATAAACCCATGAATTGGCAAACGTCCCATAATACACCAGAAAAGAATAGAAACAGGTTGTGTACGGTAAGGAAGGAGAAAAATGTAGAGGAGTGGAATTACACTTGTGCCAATAGAGGTTGTTAAAGCGCACACCACTGACTTCCATTCTTCCTATATCAGATGGCGTCTTCAACCAAAGGTGCTCATTGCCCTTTAGAACCCATCCAGTAAGCCTGAAACGCCAGACTGAAGCAACCCTCAGTAGTAACGCCTTCAACCCCTGAACCTAAGATATGCGTTGACCACCAGGCTTCCGCTTCCAGCCTAACCTGGCAAACAAGGCATGATGTGGCAGGCAGTGGGTTGGCGTTCGCAAAACGTGGCCAAGCCAACGAGGCCTGAGACGAGACCAATATATTTGAGGGTAGACAGAGTTTCTCCGTTCTGAAGACATGTCGGCGAACTACGTCACTGCTGACACAGTGTGTTATCACCACACGTCATTAATGCTTCGGAGACATCGAGGATCGAAGACAGATACTCTGCGAACATTCTCCGAGCAAACAGGTTAGGTTTCGTAGTCGTACAATAAAACTGCTCCTACAGTTGCACCATACACTTCGTCTACTATAGGAAGACAAAGAACATGCCGATACCACACATGAGGTAAGTTAGCAAGCGCCATCCATGCCCTAGCTATGCAATTCGTGGTATCAACAGACATTCCACCAGCGCTGATACAGGTGCAAAAAACCCCAACCACCTTCAATGGATGAAGGCAGATATACAGTCCTGCCTCCATTATAACAGCACCTTGCAATAAGGTGCAATAGACATATCAAACCGATTAACTAAAGCTCTTAGTTTTTCTGAGGTGCGCACAACTTCCCATGAACTATCACGGATTGGAAGAATGTCGTCTGCATAATTTATATCTTAAAGTTGAGCGCTTGGAAGCAGTTCCATATTGTCATATTCGAAGTGTGTTACGGTACATTTTAGAGCTTTGAAAAGTCAAACAAGAAAGAGGTGTGATAGATTATACATTAATGCACATCATTAACTGACAGTTCTAATATACTTTCGTTCCTGCTTTTCAGCTCTCATACTACCATCGATAGATGAGTAAAACCTAACCCCTGGGCAACAAGTCTTCTCTATTCAATTTCGGTTGATCGCTCGCTTGATGTTTACATAACAATTTATTCATCCAACAATCTGAAATGGAACGCTTACTGCAATCTGAACGTTTCCATGCTGACCCAAGTCATACATTTTCAAAATAGTGGACTCATTGGTACCGCATATTAATTTACTTCCTAGCCGTCATGAAAACTCTTGAACCCAATAAACTCGACACTCATCGACGATTTTTCCCCGTCTGTTTATGAGTACACTGAAGATTGTACGACTTTCGAAGACGCAAACTCAACATTTAAGAAGGCATACGTGAAATGCTCTAAAGAAGCTATTGCTCATCACCTTCTGGCAATAAGCATACAAGAAAACAGACAGAATTTTGATCAGTTCCTTCAAATGCTAAAGTCATTGGCCAAAGATTGCAACTCCAGTTCCGTCACTGCCGAACAAGATCAAAACGACGCTATTCGGGACGCGTTCAACCGCAATCTCACAGTATGCGTCAACGACTTCTGCAGAACAGGTCACTAGACCTACAACCTGCTTTCAAAGAGGCTCGATCTCTCGAGATGGCTAGTCAACAGTAACATTTGCTTCAGACAGCTCCCCTTTCCCATGCTGCTTGAACTTCAAATTCCGAAGCACTCTCCGAGTCTCAGTTTCCTTCTCAGTCACCTAGGGGAAACGTGTCGGCGGCTGCTGGTAGCAAATGCTGTTTTTGTAATCATGATCAATACCCACGTTTTATATGTCCTACAAGAGACGCGGTATGCGAGGGGGGTAGTAAAACACCATTATCAAAAAGTACGTCAATCAGTGACACCATCGAGAAATGTTAAGTCAATTGTTAAACCATTGCTTTCCTCTATGACTGTCGCGGCAGCTCCATTCTGTCTCTCGAACGCTGTTGCTGAAATATCGGTAAACGAAGTACTTTTGCAAGTCTTAACGGATACCGGTAGTTTAGACAGCTACACTTACAACCTTAACGTCTGGAGATATCGGTGGAGAATTGAAAAGTCGTGCAATACAATAACCATGGCTTCTACCAAATTAACCAGCAGGACACAGGGTTACGTTACAATGACAGCTATTATGACCGAATCAAGCTCTCTGTACTATCTAACCTATGAACCGATGTACACCCTGACCATACCTTTCTCACAATTCACGAAAAGGTTAAAAGTACTTTTGATGGAGAGAAAACATCGTTATCCATATGCCGTTTGCTTGCAGCCCACATCGGAACTCCCACGCTGTTCAAAAATTAAGTGCCCAACTGCGAATTAATTTCAATCAAATCACGATGTCACTCGGCATGCGACAAAGTTCATTCGATCAGAAATCGAGACACCTTTGGGAGAACGTATTGTCAAACTATCGCTTTTTCCTTAGGCATGTTCAGGTAGTGGTCATTACAAACGAATGGCAATGGAAAAAGTGGTGACAGGTAACACTGACAAATAATCGATACACTCAACTTGACGCCTACCCTTTAACAAAGATGAACGATATGATCGAAAAAATCTCTCGGTATTCTATTTTTAGTGTAATGGATTTACAAAGCGCTAATCATCAAATACCTATTAAGGAAAGAGGGAAAACGTACACTAACTTCGAAGACCGTGGAAACCTCTATCAAGTTTACGGTATACCGTCTAGAATGATCAACAGTATTGCGTGCTTCCAAAGAGTAACAGACAAACCTACCAAAGGTGAGGTATCACACACTACTCATTTGCTTACGTGAATAATATAACAGCGCGTAGTGTGAAGGTTAAGAATCAAAACAGAAAATCTGACAAGACTTCTTGATGTTGCTAAGACGTATGGCTCAAAATTCAACAAAAGGAGTGTTATATCCGGTTGCAAAATAGGGGTACGAAGTCTCGCGCCGATCGACCAAGCCAGAGATACAACAACCGCTCCGTGATTTATTGTTACCACGAGGCATTAAGTCACAACGCGTCGTGGGCCTATTCGCTTACTATTCTCAATGGATTTTTCAAATTTTCTGACAAGTTAAATCCGCTGGTCAAAAATCGTACTTCCCCTCTGCTACACGATGTCAGCGTACCGTTTGAGTTGCTCATAAACGACCTATAAAAGGCGGTGGTTACCACCGCTAGAACCAATCACCTTTAGTCGTGGAGACTGACGCTTCGTACATTACTGCCGCTGCTACTCTAATACAGAGTGGCAGACTCGTGGTGTTTTTCTCCAGAAGGCTGTCATCGAGCGGACGCCGTTATTGTTCCATCGAGAAAGAGTCTTACTATAAAGTCGAAGCCATCAAGAAGCCTAGGCATCATTTGTCGGGAACCCCACTTCTTAATGATTATTGACCAAAACTCTAACACCTCTATTTATTGTGTTTAACAACATGGAAAGTTTAAGCATGAGGAAATTCGAAGATGACGTCCCGAGCTTTCGTGCAATAGCTTTGATGTCACGTGCTGCTCAAGAGGAGAAAACCCAGCCACCGATGCGCTATCCCGCACGGTTTGTGTATCATCGACTCGCAACATATCTCGGGAGAAGCTACATGACTCTTGGTGTCATCCAGATGATGTTCGGAGGTTGAGGAGGTGAAATCTGTCATTTCGCGTTGTCTGGTATGCACAGAGTTCAGGTCGAGATTCTATACTCCATTAAACAGTACCCTTCGAAAGATTGAATGTCGGTTTTAAGAGCCACTTCCATCTGTTACTGGTAACAAGTACTTACCAACGATCATTGATGAGTACCCTTGGGCAACAAGTCTTCACTATTCAATCTCGGTTGACTGCTCGCTTGACGTTTACATAGCAAATGGAGATTGGACAACCTTGTCTCACTCTGCAAGTCCCACAACAGATATAGTTGATCATAGTAACACTGTGTTAGTAAGTCCCATCTCTTATCACTCAGTAATAGGCCTCCCTCGTCCCTTGCTTAAACCTAGAATACGAATTAATATAGGTGCCTTCAACGTTCACATTCTAAAACAGATAGGTCAACAGGCCGCTCTTGCACGAACGTTAGACTCATTGCATGTCGATGTCTCGGAAACTAGAATCCAGGACAGTAGTCAGCATATGGAACTAAC
>JTDE01003577.1:35120-56976 GCA_014338405.1 Paragonimus skrjabini miyazakii
CTTCATCCATTAGTCTATTTGATGATCTTTTGTGATTTTGACTGCCTACATACTTGTTATAACGCTTATTCGTGCTTTATCTGTTGTGGCAATACTATGTACTACTTTAAACTGGTTAGTGTTGACAATTCAAAAGCGGAAGGGACGGTCCAGTAACTAAATCAGGGTTTATGTGAGAGTAAGAAACCACAACTAACACCTGCGAAAATGCGATAATGAAGGTAAACAGACTGTTATCACATACATAAACTTGCTCAGGCTTCTAACAAAGGTCACGACAAAACGCACACTGACATTTTCTCTTTAAAGATAACAAGAAAGCTGTTCACGTTAAACTATCTACAATTTGGCACGTGAGGACCAACTAGTTGGATGGCACGTTTGAAATTACAAATCCACTAGTGAAAAAAAATCAGAGGTGCGGTCACATGGGTGAAACGGTTTGATAAGATGGGTTGCATACGCTAATACATCGAAAACACAATTCGACGATTCAGCAGAAGTTAATCTATTCTCCTAAAGGGAAACCCAGTTAGCATGTGCATAGACACCAACGTCGATTTAAGGTCATCTATTTAAAATGCCGGTTGCGAACTAGTAAAGCTTCTTAGTAACTTAGTATTGCCACGAAAAAGATTTTAAATGCAGCAAGTAAAAGAGGTTATGCAAACGTGTTACACAGGGACAGTATATATAAACATAAATACCATATGACGCCTACAACTGCAAAAGGCCACGGAAGTGGGGTTACCAACTAGTATGCACTCGCTTACGCAGCGCGAATAACTTGTGAAGGTAGCAAAGCATGGAAGTCAACCGGAGTGAATGTGATCAAAATCGGTCTAACGATGAGTGAAAATTAGAATAACCAGAGAGCTGTACATCTCACCTTTCATTCACATATAAGTAAACATATATATAACTGAAGGAAATTTTCAGAGTACGCGGAAATCGTTGGATTTCCGCCGACAGTAGGATGAATCCGAAGAAGTTTCACCCCGTCTGTTCGCAATAAACACTGAGCATTTCACCGCAATTATACAGCACAGGCTTAAGTCACATGGCCAATAACAAGGTGCATAGGACGTTTGCCACGCGAATTACCTGGGATGAGTAAAAAAGAATCGCTGCCTCACTTGTTGTGCTTTGACATTAACCTCCAACGGACACTTTAACAGCACCGAGTGTATTTCCGTTGAAGAAAAAGTCACAAGACCGAACTGTAACTGAATACGTACTGCATGTCAATGCCAGTCAAATAAGTCAAATTCTCAGTTTGAACTGTCCATAGTAGCACATTCAAGTGAGGCTCGTGTGGTGGCGGCGAGGACTACAAAGCAGGGCTCAATAAGGACCCTGGGGGGTGAGGGCAAGGAAAGCTTCTGAGCGCAACCAACGATTTTCGGTTAGTGTCAACGCCAACCTGACTTTTTCCAATCTCCGCACATTAATAACTACTTTTGCCACTTAAGTTACCATCAACCTCATCGAGTTGACTGTCAAATGTAGCCGCCCCAAAAATGGAACAGCAACTGAGAAAATAAGTTTGCAAAAAACAACGTGATCAAAGCCCATCCGCTAACATATTGTTAACAACGCCATACTTATGAGCTGGAATCAAAATTATGTATGGTTTGTATTGAAACAGATCTGTTTCAATTGGCCTCGAAGCAAATAGCTATTCGATCTAGACGCTGTATTTTCGGCGACAAAGTAAATAAATCAAATAACCTATCAGACTGCCGCAGTTGACCCAGACCCAGGCCGCATCTGTAGATATGTGCACGACCCAAAATATCTTCTTTAATTTACGTCACCCACTAATTACACTATTGTAGCCTACGTGCTAACTACACCCATGCGCTATGGTCAAAAATAATTCATGCAAATCAGTGTCGATTCAAGGAAGAGTTTCATACAAGTACGAAGGAGGATTGGTCCAAACATTTAAAGCAAAACTGAACGACGAAATAAAAGGGTTCCGCATGGATAAGAAAAGGGCCAATACGATGCCTACAAAGAACAGCAGGACCAGAACAATCGTGTTGGCGGGCTGTTTAGATTCTGCGCGAAAGGACGCCTTTAAACCCAACGTAGTTCATATAAACAAAACAACCATCAACAAACGTCAGAATTTGATAACTTGTCTTTTGCACACTCAACAGAAACTTTTACATGATAACAGTTTACTGGGTTATACTGAAGTTTCATCAATTCATATCAATGATTAACCGCGAAGGATTTTCCGTCACTTTTTTTTCCAGGCGAATGATTTAAAAATCTGGGATTTCAATGCTCCCAACACTTCGCAAGCTGACCTTAATGCAAGCAAGCAATAATCAGAAAAGTGGTATCCATCTTATGAACGGTTATAAGTGTGCACACATGTCTGTTAGTGGCGATTCTGGCAACGTATTCGCAATGTACCGCTTTATACTGCATTTTGTACTTCATAATTTTCTTTGTTATTCGCATTCTTCACCTTCTGAAGTTCGCACGTACACTCGATATTAAAACCAAGTGGATCAAACGGGTCAATAATCGAGAATACAAAAAATTATCCGCATTCTCGCGAGCCGTGCGTTCTCCCTACGTCCCGTGTCGCTTGTGTACGGACTACTGAAAAGCTAAAGACTAACGGAATCAATCTTCTACTCCAACATATATCTGTATTCATCTGTCATCAAAATAATCTCCGTTGTGACCTTTAAATCTCTTGGAACCAACACGACGGATCGCATCTTTTGAATATCTCATTCATTGTGATGGAATTCTAAACCAACGCGAACTATTGCAAGTCAGCTCCTTTTATTTTTATCACATTTTGGCTTCGTTTTCATACTCAAGCTTCATGTAGTGTTTAGATTTGCTACATAAATTGGTCAGTCAGACGTGACCCGGAAAGAAGGGCATACTGCCAAGTTGAGTGCTGAAAAATACTTGTTCATATGGCGATGGTCCAATTTTACCCCCTCACTCCATCAGCAGCAGCTAAAGAAGTATTCACTGTACTGGGCATAATAAAGCGGACATTCTCTTGAACTGACAGGAAGTTTTTCTAAATTCACTTCGGGTTCATGTCTGACCGATTTTTGCATACGCAAACTTCTTCGTTTATTCTATCGTTCAGGTAGACAAGAATGCCCTCAAACGTAAACAGTGAGCTGCGACAATCCGTAGTAGCTCATCAAAACGTTACCTACGGGTTTGGGCTCCAAGACCCTGATTCATGCACTCGGGAATTTTTAAAGTAGCCGCATGCGTTATAGGTTCGACGACTGTCCCTTGTTTGATAGAATGTCGGTGACTACTCTCCCTACCACCGTCTCATCCCACCACGTTGATCGGTCCACTTCCTGCACCCAAACTCTTCTTGGCTGTGATTGTGAGCCCTTCTTACAGAGAATAACATGGTCATTCGAAATGCACAGGCGACAAAGCAATCCCTCACGACTGTCACACTCAGTGTATTACTAAATCTTGTTATCGTTTACTTGTCGCACCTAACTCCTGGGCAGTTTGTTTTTCCTTATTTCCCAGTGCCGGAACTGTGTTTGTGTACCATGGTTTCATTTGCGCCTTAGCACTCCGTCATTACATGAGTTTTATTTGGTCGCGTTCACGAGAGTCGTTGATCCCGGAACTTGCATATTCTGTGGATTTAATATCGAGGTTTGTTGCTATCTTCTCGCATTCCATTTTAGGATTCTTCTTGCACCTCAGCACCTTATCGATAAGAAGCCCGCCAATACGAATTTCTTACCTTTCGGATTCAAATCGAATGCTCAGCGAGCTCAGAAGTTGTAGACATTCGCTGCCTACAGACGCGACTATTCTAGGTTAGGTTTATCGACAGAGGTCGAGAGTAGATTGAGCGTTGCTCGAAGAATAACTAAATTTCCTGTATCGACAAGAATGTCGAAGACATTGAGAGGACCCCATTTTGACTTTCCCTTTATTCTGGGTGGCCGATAGAGAAACTCTTCTTTTTCAGATCCAAAAGACCCAAGCGGTCACAGTTAAAAGTCCTTCGAAAAAGACCTTCAACATTCATCAGATACATTTTTATCCGCCACACGGTGATCCAGCACTGGAATAGCTTTCAAAGTTTGCGTGAATGATTGTTCTAAGATGTAGCCTGATGCCCTGCCAGACGTCTGTCTGCTTGGTAGGAAAGGTAGACGAACGACAAATCTTACTTTTTCTCATGTTTCTGCTCTTACATTGACACTGCACTTGGAGAGAGTAGTACTACGCAAGTTTTTACATTATTACATTTCGGAAAACTTGACGCTCGCGTGACGCCAGAAGAAGAGTCGCACCAACCCAGCGAACTTGAAGTAGCTACCTCGCGTTCGTGTATTAACCACCAGATCATTCAAAGAAAATGCAACATGTAGAAGATCAGATGCCTGGCCGTGGTGGCCTAAAAAGTTATCAACCGGTTTCCTGTCCAGTAGGGTATCCTGGTAACAATAAAATAGGTGTCTTCACTCCGGCGCGGCGTTCAAATGACCGCCGAGAAATTCGTTGACGTAATGTATGAAGTAACAAAGTGACTCCTAGTCAAAAGTACGACAAAACCAGAATGCTACCATACTAACGGGCAGACACAAAGGCATGTCTACCAATGGCGTAAACTTCACTCTTATATAAGGGAAAGATTAAAATGGGACTTGACGTCCGCCTGGTTGAGAAGTCCACCACACACAAGTGACACAGTACCAGAAGGTAAATTTAGACGACTTTCAATGAATAATTCCACACCCGACGCAGGACGCAGTTTTATACACCGGGAGGAAGATGGAAGTGTTGCCAAATTATGATAAATGATTGAGGAACGAGAGAAGTAGTGGAATCTCCTGTTTCGATGTTGCGGTTGCCAGTCAAGCCAAAAACCGTGAGCATGCTTTCAAACGAAAGGACCAGGTGATGATAATGTAAGGTTGTGCGTGAACACGTATAAAAGCGAGTTATAAATGTGACTGTTAATATAAAACACTTCGTGTCCTTCGATTCGTCACCTCAATTACATTTTAACGAGAGAACTTATATTACTTATGGCCACCCATAATAACTGGCATGGTCAGGCTTACTTTAACCGCGTGGCAAACAAGTGGGTATGCACTCGACCCTAGTACAGTCCCCATTTAGAACGCTTGTCTTGAGGGGCAATCGGAACGTAGTCCAAACTGGCATCAAACCAAAAGAACGTGGTATGGATTAAAAATACACAGTATATTTTCGATAATGTTTAAAAATACGACAGGCAGTTGGCTCTAGCCTAGTCTGAGACAAACGAGAGAAGAACATAGATGAGTCGTTAAGAAATGGCGGTCATTCCCTGCGTGCGACCGGGGCTCGTACTAGGCCTCCAATGACAGTCGTAAACAGAAGCATACGTACAGAACAGCCAAGAAAGAAAACACCGTTGTGGCCGGTACCCTTAAAAAAGCCTTTAGAATCGTTAGTCACCACAAGCCATTGGAACCAAGTAAACTCATAAAGATACTGATGCTAACAACATCGATAACGAAGCAAGTAATAATGATACAAGGAGCATTCTCGGGTTTATTCAAATGGCTTGAAGAAAAATTCCCTAGCACGCATATAATCCAGTCAAATACTGCTAAGCGGGTGTTGTATTCAAGAACGACGGAAAATACCAGTAGTAAGTAAGCCTTATTAAAGCAACCGATTCACGATCCGTTACGGAAAACTGTCCGTCCACACAGCACGGGCAGCCGCTGCCTGCATTTGTCATCGATCGCTTGAAGGCCAAAGCAATCTGATTGGCCGACTGCATGACTCACTTGCATTCGATTGGACACAACAACACCTCCGCCCTCCGCGTTTGGCATTCCGTATTTCAGCATTCGATATTTTGTCCGTCTGGATCTTCGTGGATGACCGAGTTCTCGGTATTTGGTCGCTTAACTCCGGTTCAACTATTGCGGGTTCTTATCTAGGTTTCGTGTTCTTAAACGCAGTAAACACCAGTCTTGCATTGACCATTGAATTGTTATTCAATATGTAGGTTCCTGGAACTCTTACTTTTCTCACTGCCACTGGTGCAGAAAGCGAACTTTCGCTTTTTTCACTGTGTGCTTGTTTCACTCTCACGTAAGTGCCAACTGTGCATTGACTTCCTGCTTCTTTGTAGCTGTCTTGGTACCTTCTCGACCTCTCCAATTCTTCTTGATTCATTACCGATCTTTGTAGGTGCGCCGCATTAAGTTTCGTTCGTATCCCTCTACCGAACATTAATTTCGCTTGTGTCACACATGTAGCAGTATGTGGTGTGGTTCTGTAGGCTGCCAGTGATGTCAGGAACGCTGTCCCAAGATTCACCTTTCAGTCGGGCTGGCTGTATTGTTTCCTCCAGCGTTCGATTCAGTCGTTCCACCATTCTATTAGCCGAAGGGTTGTATGGAGCAGCCCGCACAGGAAGAATATCATTATGATTGAAAAACTGACTGAATTCGTAGCTGCGAAACTGCGGCCCATTATCGGTTACGATCTTCTCCGGTAAGCCGAATCGAGCGAACAAGTGTCGTAACCAGTTACTAATGATAGTCGTTGTAGTCTCTCCACATAAATGAGCCTCCGACCATTTTGTATGAAATCAAGTAGCTACAAGAACATACCTTTTGTTTTGTGGAACGTTTTCAAACGGACCAATTATGTCTATTGCCAACTTCACCTACGGTTGCATTGCGTATTCGATGGGGCACCGATAGGTTTTGAACTCATCAGAATGCTAGCAAGCTGCGCAATCCCTAACAGCGGTTTCCATGCTCGAATTCATAGGCGGTCACTAAGGGTATTCACGAAATTGTGCCTTGGCTCTCACAATACCGAGATGTCCTTCATGTCCACCTCTAAGTACATCCGCAATGAGAGATTCGGGTATCACGAAGCGGGCCCCACGTAGCAGACACTTGTTAATGACAGTTAATTCGTCTCGTGTAGTATGATAAGGAATCAGTTCTGCCTTCAGGAGCTTGCGATCGGGCCAGCAGTTTATTACATGCTGTTGAACTTCTGTAAGTAATGAATCGTCCACAGTATGATCCTGGATACGTTTTAAAGAGATCGGTCCTGCACATCTGTCGTTCAAACATGAGATCATTTTGTCGTCATAGATGTCTTCAGTTTCCCACCGATTAGCAATCGGTAAACGTGACAGCGCATCTGCTACCTGATTATGGGCACCGGAAACATGCTGTATTTGGAAATCGTAATTGAGTAGGCGAACGTACCATCGGCTAGTGCGAATGGGCTTTTGACCTTTATTTCCCAGACAGAGTAACGACGTAAGGGAAGCGTGATCAGTTCGTAATATAAAGCCACGATCAAATAAATACAGATGCCAATTTCCGCTTGCCCACACACAAGCTGGGGCTTCTTTCTCTCCTGCGGAGTAATTCATTCCAGTGGGTGATAATGCTAGTGAGGCGTACGCCACCACCCGTCCAATTCCATTTTGGAGCTGCGAAAGAACAACACCTAAACCAACATTAGATGCATCAATTGAGACAAACGCAGGACTGCTCTCGTCGAATATAGCCATAATGGGTGCCGAATAAACCAAACTGCGAATAGTCCGGTAAGCAACCTCTTGTTCTTTGCCCCAAACGAAATCAGTATTTTTATTGAGTTTTTCACGCAGTGGTTTTAAGGTCGTGGCAAAATTACGACAATGTTGAAGGTAATAATTGCAGAGGCTTAAAAGTCGTCTCACCTCGTCACTTGTTCGTGGTGTAGGACAGTTCAGAATTGCACATGTATTTTTGGTACATGGCTTCACACCTGCGTTCGATATGGTATGGCTTAGGAACTCGATTTCCTGTACAACAAATTGTCATTTTGTCAAATTCAACCGAAGATTCAGTTTATTCAGACGACTGAGAACGGCGTGTAAGTTTGCATCATGTTCATTTGCGGATTTACCAAAAACACGAATATCGTCATGTATACCACACACCCAGTGAGCTCGGAAAATGAAAGTGTCTTGAACTTTTGCCATGCAGCAGGGGCACGACTCAATCCCATAGGAAGGACTTTGTACTGATATAGACCATCCTTTGTTAGAAATGCCATAAGGGGTCGTGATTCTGGTAGAAGTGGCATGTGATAGTAGGCCTGGCCAATATCCAGTTTAGAAAAAACTTTACACTCGACATTTTAACAATAAGTTCATCTGTCGTGGGTAAGGGAAACTTTTCTACAATAATGTGTCTCTTTAGGGTACGTAAATCTGTACAAACGCGTACTGTTCCGTCCTTCTTGAGAACCGCCACGAGTGGGTGGACCCATTCTGAGCACTGAATTTTCTCAATCAAATCATGTTGAAGCATTTTATTTAAGGCATCTAAATCAACTCAAGCTTGGCTAACGGCACAGGACGAGGTTGAGCAATTGCCCATGGTACAGCGTTGGATTTCAAACTTATCTAGTGGATACCAGCTGGAATTCTTCATACTCCATCAAGAAAAAGATTGGGTTACATCAATTTCAAATCCGAAACGTCAATGTTTGCTATAATCATCTTGTGAATGGAAGGACCAATTCTGGGGGCGACCTTAACGTTCCTTCCCAAAAGCGGTTTAGAATTCGTAGAAAAAATGAAAACCGCTACTTCGCTTTTGGACGTATTGCTGAGAAAAGCAGATAAGGTAACAAATCCTCTAATGCGTACAGGGTTGCTGGAATAACTTCCAAACGTATACGAAGAAGGCGATATTGGTAAAGTCACCAGGTACTTTGTGTAAAAATCCAAGGGTTCAATTTTAATTGGTGAGGCTGAATCAATTTCCATGCGCAACTAAATTGTTCTACCACCGACTTCAAAAAAGACAGTACGTACGTCGGCGATTGGAAGAGGGGGTTCACATGCTTTCGATGATGGTTGCGGTTTTTCCTCATAGACTGAATGAATATATTCAATTCCCGAACATTCCTTCAGATCGACATTTTCTAACGTTTCCGTGACAGCAGCAACTGATTTGGAGCCACAAGCTCACGCAAAGTGACCAGGTTTATTACATAATCTGCATGTAGGGTTGATTACGGGGCGTCTGTTGTAATTAGCCTTGTGTTTTGGACTTCCGCATCGGTAGCACGCCGTATGTTTCGAATCATTCAAACAGGAACCCGTAGTTTCTTTCATACGAGAAACCGCCGCAGATTGGGATATCGTAAAAAACAATTTATTTTGATCGTCGACCTGAACCTTGGCCCTTGCCAGATCGCAAGCCCTCTCCCATGTAAGTTTCACTAAATTCTAGACCAATAACATCTCTCGAATCATTGAGCCATGGACGCCAGAAATCAACTGTTGTTTCAGAAGAACTTCCCCAAGTTTCTTCTGCGGCACCGTACCGTACTCACATTGACGGATTGAACAAACCGATCTGGAGATAAATCCGTTCAAATCTTCTCCTGCCGCTTGACGTAACGACGAGAAGTTGACCCATGAAGTATAAGTATTCATCCGCACTACCCAATGTTTATCGAGATCAGTTAGCGCATCCGAAAACGTAACTTCTGACTGTATGATTAGTGCATCGAACAACCTTCTACCTTCGTCCCCCAATCTCAATCTCAGTAACTTCAACTTGTGATGCTCAGTCAGTTTGATTTCACAGTTTAAACCTGGCAACATTTCCACGTAATCGATTAATGTAGATTTTCATGACGTCCATTTTTCAACCGAAGGTGATACGGCAAGATCGGTCCAAAATAAATCCGGGGCTTGTAGTGAATTTGACATAATGCAGGTTTGATCTTGCGACGCCAATTGTTGTATTCAAGAACGACGGAAAATACCAGTAGTAAGTAAGCCTTATTAAAGCAAATGATTCACGATACGTTACGGAAAACTGTCCGTCCACACAGCACGGACAACCGCTGCCTGCATTTGTCAGCGATTGCTTGAAGGTCAAAGCAATCTGATCGGTCAACTGCATGGCTCACTGGCATTTGACTGGACACAACAGCGGGCTTGCTCGAAGAAATGAATTGCGACAAATCCTACGCAAAGATGAACGATCAACCGTAGAGTTTCTTTCTCAACTCAATATCCTCGCTCGTTGCAGTCATTTCCCTGAAAGCCTAATCCAGATATCTTCCACTTTGCACGAGTCAAACTTAGTCTTGCTGCATGTAACACTCGTCCCCCTCTCCGCTATTAGCCCCTGCAGCGTCGTTGCTTGTTCGAGTTCTTTCCGAGCAGGCAATTCCCACGCGACATCTGGAAACAAACTGATTGGACTATAATGACCTATAGGGCACTGGCTAGCCTCAGATATACTGTGCACGACAGTTTCAAAACTTTTCGTTAAATACGCGATCTGGTGTGATAAGGAAAGTCGTGCTATTTATTGCGTCCCATTATATGTCCACGTGCCATGTCGCTATGTAGCGCAATTCAGGGGACAACACCGCCTTCCTTTAATCGTCAGTCGACTGCCGGTCTTTAACCTCCCGGTTAGAAAACAATGTCGGCACCTTTTGCAGCCTCTGACGGAACGATTTGTACAGTTCGTGCTGTAATTATTTGGTCTTGGGAAATCAATGACCCTTATGTGTATATTTCCTCTGGTTTTCTGCGTATCCGTGAATAGCAACTTATTGTGTTATGCGCTGAATTAGTGAGCCCCTTGGAAATGTTACTTTCTCAAACGTCTATACGTGAGTTACTACTTTTTGTCGTATTTCAGATCAGGTTACTATCCACTAATTGTTTTGTAGAAGACCGTCATCACCATACGTTGTCAGGCTGTTGGTTCAATGCACAAGGTTTTTTTCGTTTCTTTTCGGAAGAACAACTTAAAGTCATGATCTGCATTATTAGAAGCCGTATTTGCGTTAAAACATACTTGCGAAATAACTGGTGTTTTTACAAGGTTTCCACCTCAAGCCGTCGACTGGGAGGACGACATTCAAGGATGTCCAGTTTTCACGAAGCTGTACTAACAACGAAAGCTTTCAACAATTAAGCGAGCTGTTCTGTTCGCTCGCCGAAGCATTGCGCAGCTTTTGAGCATGATTTATTTTAGTGGCGGCAAACGCTTGCAACTCCCTCCCCATATACAAAGGTTGGCATACAAAACACAGATTAAGTCTTCGTTAGGGAGCTTTGGTTCTAACGGTTGCTGGGCGCTAATCCTCTATCAACCTTGTTACAGTGAGTCGGTGCGGTCAGAAAGATTCGGCACATATATGGCACGACAGCTTCTCAACTTGTTTCAAATAATCAGGACATTCCTGGTATGCCGACCACCAAAATCGGTGGGTCTACCAAGCAGTTTTGCACCTTAAATATACAATTCCCGAAGTCTTTTCTATCTACCACAATCTACGGCAAAGCAGTCGCTGAGGGTCGCGTACGCATGATCTGCAGAGATCCAAAGCAAACTTTGAACAGTGCTTGTATCACTACCGATTTGGCGGGCACTACCAACGACATCGACAGCCTTGTCGTTCTGGTCCAGCAAGTAAACAATACTGTCAGATTATTATGGTGACCTACTAAACGCTTTTTCTCCTTAAAATGATCACGAACCTGGAATATGCTAGCTCATGGATAATGTGATGAGAAACACTACTTGAGTCGATCAGTCACATCCAGTCACCGCGAAACCAATGGAAGTACTGCGTGTGTTAATCACGTGCTTCTGAATAGCTAACCTGGATATTTCTGGGCGCTTCAACTTAATCTTCCCAATTGCCGACTTCTAAGTGACGATAGTCGGCATCATTCATCTGTAAAACTTTGATCTCGTAGACTCAAGACAACGTCGTTCGATCGACCGACCCACAGTGCTTACCGTTACCCGGTGAGTTTTCAACCAGTTCAGTGTACCGAGCCTCCAAAAATGTAAACAACTTTAATTTCCTAAGCAGTGTGTTCGCAGACGTTTTCCGCTAGCCTATATCCCTGTCTGCCCTTTCAACCACAACGCGGTGCCGATTAGTTACGACTGGCCCATTGGTGCCTGCAAAGACTCGTAGCTTGATACCAATATTTTGACGACAGACCAGCCGGTGCGATCACATGCGCAAAATTAACGTCTTGTCCATCGAGAAGCCCCTGAACCTCCCCACTCCAGGAAACCAGGAGGATAACATCCGTTTGAAAATTACCTTCCATTCAAAAACACAGCGACACCTGGCAGGCATCCGACTGTCCATAAACAGTTCACCATGGCTGGCTTTCAGGTACCCGCGTACCCTCGAAAATCAAGCTGGTGTGGTCCAATCGACCGGTCCAGGATGCCGACAAAGGTATCGCCCAAACAATTAGCTTTACGATAGGCGCTGCTGGGCTGACCATTGCACTTACTGCAATCAAGTTGGGTCTTCCGAAGTTACTTCACTGTGGTAAACTCATACTGGGTTCCTCATTGAGAACACAAGGGAACTGAACCCCCTCCTTGCATTCTTGAAAATTCATTCTCAAAGAATATCTTCCACTCATCGTTTGAGTTTCTGGTGCTGCTGCACTGATATGGCTCCTGGACCGACCGACCAAATCATGCTGGCGTATTGGGGTTTATATTGTCAGTTCAACCATAATGGACGTTATCGTGAAGATAGATCCTTGATCTTTGATTCGTAAATCCAATGTTTCCCCAGCCTTGAGCTAACGCGGGTTGGAAGTCGTAATAAGAAAGCGGTGAATCTGGAAATAAAATTTATTCATTGATTCACCCACCGTTTACAACTGGACTTCAACACAACAATTAAAGGCGCCAAGGAGTTGGACGTGAGAGAACCTCAGGCACAACCGCATGGCAGAGAGGACGAATGTCGACGGAAATTCCAGTCAACTTTCAGAATTCAAACAAGCGGCAGGCTGGTTGGACGGCGTTCTCAATGGCAATAGCTAAAACATTGTTATCCTAATGAATGTAGCCTACAGTAGTAGGGGTGGCGCGGATTCATTATACAGCTACGAGTAAAACTGCGATACTCACGCCAGCGCGCTACATTTGATGTTAATTGTTTGTAGTGAATTTACATTTACAAAGCAGTGTGAACAGTCACGGTGGTATGATAAGGCAACTCTCACGTCACATGGAGTTTAGAATTTTGGGGAAGTCGGAGGTGAACCAGCTACAACCTTGGTAATTTTAGCTTACACAGGGATTAGGCTTGAATGTTGTTCCGAAGGGAAAACGGATATTTTGGCGCAAATCCTTGTTCTTTAAACATTTTTCAGTGGCAAACTAGACAGCTCATCGAATGCACCCGCACTTCATCGATTGCAAATAAGCATCGTAAATGGGGAAACTGAAATAAATCTAATAAGTACCAGAAGTTTTAGTTTGATGATCAAGACCTATTCCACTATTTTCTCGAAAAAACATTATTGAGGTTAGCCTACTTCTTCCAGTCTTATAAATGCGTTCAGTTCAATTACCAAGATGAAGGACGTCATCTCATGATTAGAGTGACTCATTTTTCGGCGTTTTGAAGATTTAGTCGAAAGGGAAATATACGACCGCACAATGTTGACATTGTATTTCAACAGGAATATTAGCACCGTGATGATGAAACACGATCGGTAGTGTTTCCGACTTCTTTGTCTATACCATAGTAGGAATATTTATCCTTTTTTGCAGGATTTCAAGTAGATACTGGTCGACAAAACATTACTTCTAGAAATGACTGAAAATGACTACGATATGGCTGTTTCCATCATCGAAGTATATGGAATGGCGTAAAACAGAGGTATCATGTTTCACTCTATCCGCAAAAACATTCAGAAGCTAATTACTTCTAATTTTCTACATTGTTTCCAGCTAGATGGAGGTCGCGTGGAGCTCATACGAAACAGTATACGAAAGCAAACGCCGAATACTGGGAGAGATATTTTTCAGCCAGTCACACTATGATGCTTAGAACACCAATTATCCATCGCGGTGCAGAAAAATATTCCGATCAGCATGACAATCTTCGGGATCAAAGATGATGACTGGCATGTACTCCGAAATAAAAGTTTCTCATCACTGTCATAGATTTAGGTCAGCCAACTTTTCACCTCTTTGTTATTATTGTTATTTCCATTAAATCGTATTCATGTTTTTATTTTATTTACAAAGTCAGTCTTAGCATCAGAAAGTATAGGTTTTAGGAATGAAACCCACATTTGTCTAACATTTAATTCTTGTTGCACGTCGTTTCGATGGGAGGATAAACTTGTGTGTATTGGTGGTAGCTGTGAACTTGTTGTGTTCTGATGGCACTGATAGCTTGACCTCCTCAATTTTTATCTGGTAGCCCTCATACTAACTCATGGATGTGAAGAATCGCTTCTTATTATCGTCGCAGCACTGAGCGCCCTCAGAAGCTCACTGAGGCAAGAAACTGGACAATTTCTGACAGAAGCCCTTTCGCGCTGAAAACTGAACTGAATTGATCCATAAGAAATCTACTGCCGCTAGCCGCTGCCGCTAGCCGCTAGGCTGTTGCTGAGATTACCCAGCTAGCACAGCCACTTAAAAATGTTTGGCAAATTCTTGGCTTGTTGCTGGGCTTTTTGAGCACCTTTGGCGCGAACTCATATGTGGATATTTAGTGTGCTCGATGGTTCCCGGTGAGTTTGACGTTGAGGGAAATGCCGTTTTCCCCCTAGTTGTGACGTTAATAATTGCCAGATTTACTTAAAAAATAGCACATAATACTACGAACTTGGGAAAAATAGCTTTCTCTAAAATTTTGTCACTGTATCACGTTAATATGTGACAATCATTTCTTTTAGATGGTACATCCCAGATGGTTATTCCGATTAATTATCAATGGTTTCGATTATCAATGGATCGACGAACACTTTGCCATAATAAAAATGTGTTATTGTATGTGCGGTTGTGTTGGCTCTCTGGGTTTGCATCTCATTATAATAGTCTTGTATTCGGCAATTGTGTAGCTCGCCGGTATGGTAATTCATGGCCGAAACGAGTTGAAAACAGCCATTTAGGCGCGAAATTTTTTTTCAAAGTTTTCGTGAAATATAAAAATGCGGGACAAGTATATAGATTTCATCGAGCATAATAGTTGTGTTACAATGAGAAAAATCGGCTATCCCCAAAAATTGTCCATGTTCACACTTTTGTTTAAAAAAAAAGTGTCGACATTTTTTTCGATAAAAGCATAACGTTGGCTTTTTTAATCGATTTTACGTTCTGAAAATGTTTCCATCGGAGTTTTTGTGGTGGAATATATGTTTCCGTTTTGCAGGAACGCTCAATTTCGCATGGTTTTGGATATATAATAGAATTTGTAACTTTCGACCAAGTTGCGTTTACATTGCATTGTACACGAAATAGCACAGTACTTTCTAATGAAATCTACCGAGCAACCATTAACGTGAACGCCTAATGCATCTTTAGATGGTGATCATTGTTTAAGTCAACTGGACGGAGTAACTACTAGCGTTAATACATGCGGCATACTTAGACGTTGATCATAGCTTAAGTCAACTGGACGGAGCAACTACCATTGTGAACGAAGTGCGTATGGACTATATGATCTATGATCGACGTCTAAGTATGCATTATGCGTTCACGTTAGTGGTTGCACCGTCCAGTTGACTTAAGCTATGATCAACGCCTGAGTATGCCACAGGTATCAACGCTAATGGCTGCTCCGTCCTGTTGATTTAAGGTGTAATCAACGTTGTTAAGAAGAACATGGCGGAAATCGGAATAAACTTGTATTGAAACCGTTTAGGATAAGTTATAAAGGTCTCCGTAAGTCCCAGCAAAACATGAAATAACATACCGGCAGCCGTCAATGAAATTTGCAGCCGTCGAAAACATAGACCAACAGTCATCTCAATCATAAACGTACATGCTACGATGATAAAAGGGTTGTAGCCGAAATGGTAGAAGTGGGAATGAATATTTTCGCCGGATAAATAACGAGCATCAAAGTTGGTTATTATCCGTCGGATAAGTCAGCATTTACTCACGTACACATGGCAAGCTACATAAAAGCATGGTCAATAAGCAATAAACAAAACAATACGCACGTTTTCAACGATAGGGTGGGACGTATTATCCATGGTTACACCATACCATAGGTAGAAACAACCCCGTGGTACCGTAGACCGTTTTCCATCAGAAATACTATCAGGGAAACAGGCTGAATATAAAATTCAGATGTGTAACTAATCAACAACCGTGGCGACGTAGCTTTCATTAGAAAGTACTGTGCTATTTCGTGTACAATGCAATGTAAACGCAACTTGGTCGAAAGCTACAAATTCTATTATATATCCAAAACCATGCGAAATTGAGCGTTCCTGCAAAACGGAAACATATATTCCACCACAAAAACTCCGATGGAAACATTTTCAGAACGTAAAATCGATTAAAAAAGCCAACGTTATGCTTTTATCGAAAAAAATGTCGACACTTTTTTTTTAAACAAAAGTGTGAACATGGACAATTTTTGGAGATAGCCGATTTTTCTCAATGTAACACAACTATTATGCTCGATGAAATCTATATACTTGTCCCGCATTTTTATATTTCACGAAAACTTTGAAAAAAAATTTCGCGCCTAAATGGCTGTTTTCAACTCGTTTCGGCCATGAATTACCATACCGACGAACTACACAATTGCCTTGTATCCATTGCCCTACAGTTCAGTGGGCTCCCAGTGGAGATCTGCAACACATTTTATTTTTTCTGTAGGCGATATATGAAGCATATGGTATGTCACGTTGGATACTTCACCGTCGTAAACATAAGAAGTTGATGGCGGCCCGTTGCCCGTGCGGTACGGGCAATATTTGGGACCATCGCCGAGGATGTACTACTGCAACAGCTCTTTCATCCTCTTCTACGGATATAGTTGAGGGTGAGTGGCTAGCGTGCTCACAGGTATAATCATTTTTGTTTTCTGGCTCCTCCGGCCTCTGAACTATTATTGGATGGCGGTCGCCCTGTGAGCCTCGTTTGTTTACAAGCTGCTGTTGGTACATGTGTCTTGGTTCTGCCTTTATTGAATTAGTGGACGCTGATGTCAGTGAAATGCAACCCTTGGTTTCAAGCTTTATTTCCGAAGAGTTGCGACGGGTATTTTTGAAGACTTGTGCTCCCCCGCCATGGCAGCATGCCGTTATGGATGTTGTGCGGAAATATCACCCTGAGATGCCCAAGGTTCCAAGAACAATTCTTTGGACTACTCAAAGTTCCACTCAGAGACCCGTTGGGGGTGGAGTTTTCATCCACTTGGGTCTTGTGACTGTTTATGCAATCTTCTCAAGCGCTGGTTAGTAGACATGATTGAACTACAGCTGCATATCGACGGTTTATCCCCCTTCAAAAGGTCAGCTATGTAGCTTTGGCCAGTCGTCGGTCGATGTCTAATCTTTACAAACAAACAACCATTTGTTATAGGTTTTTACTGCGGTTCGTGCAAACCAACGAACGTAAACGCGTTTCTCTGCGATACAACAAATGAGTTAATGTAACTTCTACCAAATGGCATTGTGACTGACGGAGGCGAACGCAACAACGTTTTTCTGTCTTGCATTATTTGTGATACTCCTGTTCGTCCTTTAGTGAAGCAAACAGCTTCACACAGGTTATAATTGTTGTGATAACTGTGTATAGACCAGGTTTCTCCTGCCATGCGGCTGCTCCTCGCTGTGAAAGAGACCTCCCGGACCGGATATCTGCTAACCATCCTATTGTTTGGTCCCCTCTTCTTAATATTGATTGTGATATGGTTTAAGACTTTCTACTGGATTACATGCATACAGGGTGCCTGGTATCATTAAAAGCTTACAGTAGTGTGGCAGACGGGCTCAAACGAAATGGGGCACCAAAATATCAGGGCCATTATTCACCGTTTGAAGTCTGCTAAGCCTTGCATTCCTGCCGATTTCACACGTCGCTGTTCCTCCATTTCGAGATGGAAGCACCGAAAAGCCACCTAGTGTAAGCAATTTTTGCCCTATACAGAGCCTGTGATTCTGAAGGGTATACTGCCAACCTGCTATTACAAACAGCACGTGAAACCTTCCTACTGTATATACTTGCTTTCACATCTCGCCTTGCAAAAGCTTCACTGGGAAAGTGCGTGCGTCATTTTACAAGAACTTGTGCGCGCTTTTTCTCAAATGTATGGGGCCGGTGAGATAGGTCCTAACGTTCGTGCCTCAACCCAACTGATCGATGATATACAGCGCTTCGGGCATCTGGATACATTCTCAACGTTTCTGTTCGAGTCCGTTTCATGTAGACTGAGCCGTCGGCTGCACGGTCCTACCAACCCGGCGGCGCAGATTCGTCGACGTCTATCGGAACGGCCAGCAAGTTCGAACGACTTTAACCAACTAAAACATGCCGTCGATGATATTTCTACGCCATACCCAGTGAAACCGAAAATTACGGGTCGCTCATTCTACTGAAAAAAACTATTTACTCCGACAGTCTACCAAATAACACTGTAATAGTGTATGGAAAACCCGCCCTTATCTGTGATATATCTTACGCTAACGTTCCAGTTCGTTTTTATTCAATTTTATCATGTGTATAATTTTGAAATACCTATATATCGTCTGTATATATACCGCGTCCGATTTTTAGAAACGATAGCCGACATGTATTCCCTTTGCAGTATTCAGCGGATGTGTATGGCTATTTTTCATGGCGACGAGACTATATTTATTCCCTTGTTACACACGTGTTTTTGAAAATGCAGTTTTATGTAGATCAGGCATATAATCGTTCAAATAGAAATGCTTCAATTCAGATTTTTATATATGTGCGTTACTTTGGCCCTGTTTGTAATAACAAGCGGTCTACGGATGTTTATGCTATTGAAGAGTGCAGAATAACTGTCATCCATTCTTTATGGATGGTCAGTAAAGATTGGGCGTCCGTTCCCACATACACAACCTTGGAGTAACTGAAGTTTCTGTTTTCTAAACATACTGCTACATAGATTGGGCACCCGTGCACAAAGTCCACTGTCTGCAACAGGCAGGTACGTTTCTATCGTTCATTAATATTGTTCTATCCAAAGATACGTTGAATTTTATCAGTCAGTTTGCTCTTGATGCGTCGATCATCACTCCACCAATGTTCGGGCAGTCATCACCCTTATCGCCAAGATGACGTATATCTTCCGCATCTTTCTTTCCGACTTCTGTTGTGCCTCTTACTTCCACCCCATCCACTTCTGCAGTTATCCCTTCTCCTGCCTCACCTTTGTCTACTCCTGCATCTGGTACGACCGACAGGTTTGTTATTATTTTTAAACCATCTACAACCTTCAGCGTTTGTAGTTCACGCGCGATGTGTGAAACCTGCAGTAGCAACAAACAAGGAAATGCGGGTGAGCAAATCAGGGTTTCTAAATTAAACCCCATGTAGCAGTCTTAAGGGCTACTTTGGAGGCCAATCATGTGCTGGAAATGAATGCGGACATGTTTGAAAAACTTTTAAGGAACAAATGCTCAGTCGACGCACGGCTGGGAAGTGGTGGCGCCGAAATGGCTTGCTTGCCAGTAGTTGCACCTTGCCATACTGTTCAAGACGTCGACTGCGGGGAACTGGTGTTGATGAACAAACAAAAAAGAAAATTAGCGGTGAGAAAGTGCAGTAGTTAGACTAAAGTCTTCTTAATAGGTTCGGTTGTTTTCACGATTCGAAGGAGACAAACTGCGCAGTGTAGTGCAAAAACTTTGCCCATGTCTGTTTTCAGACAAATTTGCTCAAAATTTCGATTAGACTAACGTTCGTCAACATGGTCGCAAACTAAAGGGATCCAATGTAATGTTGGTTATCAGGGGTTTGGCACTGAAATAAATAGGTACAATTTTAGAGTCCATAGTTAACAATGTTTCATTAAACGCCTCCATCGACGCCGGGGATACCTTTGTTCAAAAGTGGTTTAACAACGCGCGTGATCGATTGGACGGTCGGGCCGACAAAAGACAAAAATACAACGGAGTAACTGAGCACCTGTCAACACATCACTCCGAAACGCACTTTAATATTTTGTAATTTTTACATTTTTACTACCTTCTGCAAATACATGCATGTATACAAGACTTTTTATAACACTTCCCATTACAAGTTTAAAACCTTTCACTTCTAGTTTCTGTTGTCTTCATGATGTAACCGCTTGTTTCTACTGTCAACTCCCCTCCGTAGCAAGTAGGAACAAAGAGCTGTTCCATCGGCGTACCTAAACCTAAATTCTTAGTACCGTCGTTCGGAATGTATGGTTTAACCGCTTCCGATCAATACTTCGGTCACTGTTGTCCGTACGCGAGCATGTTTTTTGCACATGTTCACCTCCGTTGATTCCCACACTTAACCACAATTGTCGGTGTGTCCACGATCCACAACGTAGTTAACTTCACGGTGGTCTGGTCAAGCCCGACTTGTTCATACAACACAAGGGCCTGACCATACCAGAGCGGTTGACCGGGAATTGGAGCGAAGGGCACAACCACACCGCACGCTCAGTCCTAGTCGCCGGGGTGAACCAAGAGTTTGCCAAGGAGTTGCCAGACGGTAAAATGACAGGCTTGGTGCGTTCATGTAGAGTTCTAGATGATAAGCCAAGAGTTTCAAGTGAGTAAGCCAAGACAAAGTTGTTTCAGCTTTTCCAGGTTATGCTGGCTGGGTACATAGTGTGATGGGTTTACGGAGTTATTCCACTGTCAGTCTAGGTTGCTGTTAAGGTGGACCCATGAATTGCATTTGGTTCACAAGGGGGTATCATGGGTTTGTGGGTCGTGTATAAACACAATCGAGTTTGCTTATATACAATCGTGGATCCACGGTTGTTCTTCTGTTGTAAGCGTGGTTGTTGAATTATTGGAAGCCTCGTGGGGCTTGCTATCCATTTGCTCTATATGATTTTTGTTGCATCTTGGTTATTGAGGGGAGATACGGAATTTCGAAGATAATTGTGAAGCTTGTTTCGTCTTTTGGGTTTGCGAGAGTGGGCTATGGGCAGTAGATTTTTATTGAGAATTGCGGTTATCAACTGTCCGTCGACTGGGACGGATGTAACTCTGTGGTACATGGGCTGAAACGCTCGCCAAAACGTAACAGTCGTGATGGCGGCCACAAATATCGGACCTCATCGACTTTACTGGAATATTTTGTGCACATTTACTATAATGGTTTTCAAGGTGTAGGAACTCTTCCACTAAGTCTCACTCCAGATTCGATGAGTTACCCAATGTCAATAATTCAGAATACAACAAACAGCACAGTACTCTATATATTGCCGAAACCAAGAAGCAAGAAACTATAAAGCCAGCAAGCGTCTTGTGTGCAACGCGCGGAACGGAAAAGTGAAGGATTTCCACACCAGCGGAAATAAGGCATATAATTGGGTTCAACAAACACGACTCATCAGGAGGTGTCAAAGAGTACAACAAAATACCAACAAAAATTGAGCTGTTCTAGGAGGTTGCTACAGAGCTTCCACCCATAAGTTTACTAGGGTAGACAGGAGCTTGCAACAATGGGATGACCAATATGTAATGTCCATTGTCAGGTCAGTGTCCACTTAGCAGGAAGCACAAGAGAATATTAGGGGGAAAAGTCCATAAGAAGGTCGGTTGCGGGCTGACGGTGCGCTGACAAAGTACATTATTTAGATTATTTAGGTTAGTTAGTCTTCGGTGCACATCTATCGGAGCGGATCACTCAACCTCGAAAGGCTCACAAGTGTGAAAAAAGGGGAGGTAGGCTTATTGTAGCGAAAAGGCGTCCAATAGAGCACAATCTTTATTGCCGAACACGCTAGTTCCCATGCTACGCGCGCGCTCGCGTTTATGAGTCAGCATTCCAGTCCACAACACCCCCAG
>JTDE01003577.1:58887-74635 GCA_014338405.1 Paragonimus skrjabini miyazakii
GAGTCCTCAGTTCATGCAAATTTCCTGTCCTTCCTCAGCAACTGGAACAGTGGATATGCTTTCTGAGAGAACCCTGGCGTAAATTTGGAATCGTAACCAACCATCCCGAGGAAACACCTCAGCTGCCGTTTCGACTTTGGTGTCGGGAAGTTCTTGATGGCTGTCAGTTTCTCTGACAGTTGTTGGATTTTGCCATCACCAACCGTGTGTCCCAAGCAGACGATTGAACTGCGGCCTATTTGGCACTTCTTACTACTCAGTTTGAGGCCGGCTGCATCGATTCGTTGCAACACTGCTCGAAGCCTGCCTACGTGTTCCGACACTGACTTGGAGAATACAACGATGTCGTCTCCGTATACGGTTACTCCATCTTGACCCTCCAGAATGCGAAGCAAGAGACGTCTGTAGGTCACTGGAGCATTGCACAGACTAAACGGCATCCTGAGGAACTCGTACTGCTGTCCGTTTACACAAAACGCAGTCTTCGCTCTGTCCTTCCGTGCCATTGGTAGTTGCCAGTAACCGGAGCGTAAATCAATAAGGGATAGTACTTTAGCTCCATGCAGTTGTGCAAAAATCTACTTTATCTGAGGCATCGGGAACGCATCTTTGATCGTCACTCGGTTCAGCTCTCTGAAGTCGACACAAAATCGGTAAGTTCCATCCGCCTTCCTGGTTAACACAACCAGTGACGAAGATGGGCTGCTTGTTCTTTGAATAATTCCTTTCTCCAACATCTCCTTTAATTGCCTTTCCACCTCCGGAATCAACTTGAATGGTATCCGCCGATATATTGGGCTGCATTCTTCGCCCGGCTGTAATTCTATGGAATGTTCCATCCACGTACAGAATCCGTATTGATCATCCGCGTTAGTAAACAAATCAGCAAACTCATTAACACACTGCCGGATGGCTGGGATCGGACACTCTGGTAGAGATTTCACCGAGACGCTGCCCATTCGGCATTGATCCTTCGTATTTTCACGATGAAACTTCACGACATCGTCATCAACACGCAACACGTTCCTCTCCAGGTGTATGCTTGCTTTCAATCGACGTACCAGATGGGCACCTATCATCGTCTCATCCACATTGTCAGTCACTAACGTTGCGTGACGTGGCCTGGTTCTACCTATTTGGATCTCAACGTTCTCAGTCCCCAGCGCCTTTAACGCCGTCCCACCAACCGTAACTACATGCCAATTACCGGACCTAACGGGCAATCCTGGTACTCTGCCTGTAATCGACGCACCCGCTCCCGTATCTACTATCGCACTCTTTTGCCCTCCTTCTTCCAGAAACTTTACCCGTGGAACGCCCCATGATAACCCGTTACCACAAACAAGGATGAAGACGTCTGTTAAGGCACTGGCCGGCAAAGTGTCCCGCCCAATTACAAACAAAACAATGATTGCGGGGAGGTTGTCAACGTGCTCGTCTAACTTGTCCTCCTCTTGGTTCCATATTCGTCTTCAAACCTTCCACTGCCTTCGTCAACTGCTCCAACTTCTGTTCGAGCTCCGTGACTTCCAGTCGTCTGACTTGCGTCCGTACGGGTTGGCGCTGTGCAATTCCGACAAGCCGTTCGATGTCTGTGATCCCACAAGACTCGGCCATCCGAACGCTCTCCTGAAACTCCGGCGGCAAACTCTGGATGAACCGCTCCCTCACCAATATATCCTTCGTTTTTTCGTCTGCCTCCGGCAAGCCTAAAGTCAATTGTCGTAATAAGTGCTGATAGTGAATCAGGGGGTCTTGAGTGGTCACGGCACGAGTGTAGCGAAAAGGCGTCCAATATAACACAATCTTTATTGGCGCACAAGCTAGTTCCCATGCTACGCGCGCGTTCGCGTTTGTGAGTCAGCATTCCAGTCCACAACACCCCCAGGTTTCCGTTCACGCGTCGTGTGCATTATGCAGTGCTGAACGTTAGTCTTCAGGAGTTGTCGCTCCTTTGCACCAGACCCAGGTGATCCGAAACTGAACAAACGGTGAAATACATGTACCAGGTAGAAAAACAAGCTCACCGTGTTGAGGGATCGTTCGACCTCGATAATCCGTTGGAAATCCGATACTTTTCAAATTCGTTGACCAACAATGCACTACAGTTGTGTTAAGATCGTGCTTCAAAAGAACTCGAAGAAAACGTGCTGGCGTATGCCGAAAAAATGTGATATTAAATAATGGTAGCAAAAAATGTGATAAACACGCATTTTATATGTAGAAAACACTAACGTACTCAGCAAACCTTACAGGCTTTCGTACGCGTCTACCGTGTCGGTCATGCAGTACGGTGGAAGGTGTGGGACCGCAATCACGTGTATTTTACATATATTCACAATGGGGCAGCGGAGCTGTAGACTCATCTTTTTCAATGAACGCGGGTTTCATTTGATCAAATGAAACGACCTCGCGTTTGACGTCATGCCCGATAGTGAAATAATTTTTGCCTCGATGTAACACCCGAAAAGGGCCTGTATAAGGCGGCTACAGAGGCTTGTTTGAGCCGTCTGCGCGTGTGAAGACATGAGAGCAGGAAGGAAGCTTTTCGTGCAAATGCACGGGTGACGAACGCTCCAGTGGTTGCACTGGACGTAGCCGCTGCATGTGGTTCGCCAGGCGTGCTACATACTTTTCATAATCGGCAGTTTTGGTTGCCGAAGGAGACACTAGTTCGTTGGGCAAACACAGAGTGCAACCATAGACAAGTTGAGCCGGTGTAGCCTCCAAGTACGTCTTGACAGTATTATGTAACCCAAGAAGAACAAGCGATAAAGCCTCTTACCAGGAAGTATTCGACTGCGTACTGAGGGCTGCTTTCAACTGACGACGAAAACGTTCCACCATCCCGTTGGATTCTGAATAATAGGCAGTAGTGCGTATATGTTTGCACCCGAAGGTATTAAATAGATCTGTGAAATATCCCTGTAAATGAGAAACATGGTCAGTAGTCACCAAAGCGGGATAGCCAAATTGGGCTACCCAACGTTACAAAAGGGCGCGAACCACCGTTTCAAAAGCGTAATATGGAAGTGGGATTGCCTCCGGCCACCTAGTAAAACGGTCGACACAAGTCAGGAGGAAAATGAAACCGTTGGAAGGCGGTAGTGGTCTAACGAGGTCGACGTTCATGTGAAGAAGACGTGCGTCAGGTGCCGGGAAGATACCGATGGGACTCTTGGTATGCCTATGAACCTTAGAACGTTGGCATTCCAAACAGCAACGAGCCCAATCTCGGACGACATGGTTCACTTCAGGACATATGAAGCGTTCAGTTATCAGCTTCACTGAAGCACATATGCCAGGGTGCGATAGGTTATGCAGTGCGTCGAACACTGCACGACGAAATGATAAGGACATTACGGGCCTAGGCACGCCTTGGGAAACTTCGCACAGGATGGTACTCTCAGAGGAAGTTAATGGAACAGGCCGTAGTTTGAGAGAGCTACGTTGGCGGAGTTGCTCCATCTCGAGGTCGCTTGTTCGCGCAACGGCCATGGCGGCCAAATCAAGAGGACTAGGCGTAGAATTGCTTATCTGGTATGCCCGTGAGAGGGCATCAGCGACAGAATCAAGGACGCCCGAGACAGGCGGTGTATCTATCGTAACTGAGAGATATAATCCAAGTGCCTGATTTCCCTAGGGGAATACCTGTCGGACGAAGAGTTTAAAGAATACACTAATGGTTTATGGTCAGTGTAGACCGTGAACTGTCGGCCTTCAACAGAATGCCAAAAATGGCGTATAGCAAGATAGATGGCAAGCAATTATTGCCCCAAAGTGCTGTATCGAGTCTCGGCGGGTTGCAACCGTTTCGAGAAGAATGCGAGGGGTTGCCAACTGCTTCCCAAGTACTGTTGTAGTACGGCGCCAACAGCCGATTTGGGGGCATCGGTTACAATCAGCAACTGAGCACTAGGTTCAGGATGGACGAGCAAGGCTATTTTAGAGGTAGCCTCCTTATGTTCTCTCAAGAGCGTACGCGCTGAATCAGTAAATGACAGTTTACGATCACCTCCATGGAGGAGATCAGTCATCGGTTGCATTATATGCGCATAACGAGGGATGAATCGACGATAATAATTTACCAGGCCACAGAATCTACGAAGCGGCTTAAAAGAAGAAGGCTAAGGATAATCCTGGATTGCCTGAACTTAGGAAGGAATAGCAGCAATTCCGTCGGCTGAAAGTCGGTGACCTAGAAACTCTGCGGTCGAATTGTCTAGCTCGTATTTCGTTGGGTTGACTGTAGCGCCGTAGCTAATCAGTCGTTCGAACAAACTACGTAAATGTTAAAGGTGCTCCTCTTCAGAAGAGCTAGCAACCAAGATGTCGTCGAGGTGAGGACAGACGAAGTCTAGACCACAGGTAACTTCGTGCATAAAGCGTTGAAAAGTCTGAGCGGTATTGGTCAATCCAAATGGCATTCGCAAGAACGCGGAAAGGCCAAATGGGGTAATCACAGCGGTCTTGGATATGTCTTCCGCCATAACTGGGATCTGATGAAAATCGCGGACCACATCAACTTTGCTAACGATATTCTTGCTAGCGAGGTAGATCGTAATTTCCTGAATTTGTGGAACAGGATATTTATCAGGAACGGTCACTCTGTTGAGACCGTGGTAGTAGCCGCAAGGACGCCAGTCTCCTGATGTCTTGGAAACCAAGTGCAATGGTGAGGCTTACGAACTGTCGGAAGGGCGAATGACCCCGAGTTCGAGCATGTTCGAACTCTGCCCTAGCGACTTTACGTTTTTCAGGGGTCAACCTACGAGGCATCGCCTATACGGGCGGGCCTTTGGTTCTTATGTGGTGTGTGATTTTTGAAGTCACTGTGGGCATGGCGTTCGATGCCAGAACTAGTTGGAGGAACTGTTGAAAAAGTTCCGCAAAAGACGGTGGAGCAGCCGGTGTCGCGTAAGTAGAACTGATGGCTGTGAAGTTCGTGCGGTTGTCGTCAATTCTCAGGTATGTAACGGCATCTATTAGTTTCCGGCGTCGCGTATCGATCAAAAGTTAGAAATGCCGGAGGAAATCGACACCGATAATGGCAAACGGAACAGCAGCGACAACGAAAATCCAACGAAAGTTTCGTCGGAGACCTAAGTCCAGTGTTAGCGAACGTTGACCGAAAGTCTGGATAACGGTGCCGTTGGCGGCACGGAGATGAGGAGCGTCTGACTGTGTCACCTCGGAAGGAGTCTGTGGGACTACGCTAACCTGCGCTCCTGTGTCCACCAGGAATGCGGTCCCTGTGGAGAGATCCCTAACAAACATAAGGCGACTAGGGGTGGATGCGCTGGCGACGTCCATCGCCATTACGCGTCGGCGATCCGGTTTCCCTGGAGCGGTGAGGGAAACAGGCAGGGAGTTGTACATCTAGTGGCTTTAGTACCATATCGTTCATGGTACCAGCAGAAGCCTTCACGAGGCTGTGAGTTGCGTCGACGGGGCGACCTACCTGTACGCCGACGCCGTGTGGACCGCCTTCGTGAACAGCTAATAGTCATGAATGCTAGTCGTAGAACATGAGTTTCTGAGCTGTCGTGTTCGGTAAAATTATTTTCCTGGGAAAATCGTTTTATTAGCTCGGTATCTGATGCAGAAAGTGAAGCCGTCAAAATCTGCATCATGGACTCATGTCTTTGTTTTAACTGACCATTATTTGAAGACCACCTCATCCTAATTGTTGTTCGAAAATCGTTGTGGTTGCTGTTTTGGTCGATTGCGTGTGGCAGTGTTAACACGATAATGCTAGTGTAGTTCTTTTTTTCATGCTTGTCATTTGTTTGTTATTTTATTTTCACTTGTTTATTTTTTATTTGTAGGCAATGGATCATATTGCGACTTTCAAGGCGATGTTTGAAGATCGCGAATTTTGCACTTTCTCACAGTTTCAGGAGTGTCTTTAGAAGTACATGTACGAGGTGGGCGTTATTTACGTTCGTGGGACGAGCCGTAGGTCGAAAACTGCTTCGAAGTACGATAAGGTAAAGTGATATGGTTTCCTGAAAACCGTACAGATTTATTATCGTTGTACGAAGTACAAAAGGCGTAGAAGTGTATGCAGGGCTGTGCGACATGTCCAGTGGGTTAACTGTTGTTAGTCTTAACAAATCATTTCTCGCTTCACATGTTGCGGGTCACGATTTCATGTAGTCCGACGAGATTCGTATCTGGTTGTGAGCCCTTTCGAGCTGGAGCACAACCACCCTCTTAATTGTCCGCTATATGATTCCCATCCTACGAATCGTGGACTCACCGTCGGTGAATTGAACAAATGCAGGAGTCTGTTCCAGTAAAATGCACCAACTGCTGACATTGAACAGTATGTGGTGGATGATTACTGGAAGTTTATCATAACTGCTGACGATGGAAGCATCCGCCGCGAGTTGAAGCCTGGGATGTCCAGTGAGTCTGTTACGTAAGATTGGTCACGAAATGTTGAAGAACCCCGAAGAAGTGCTGTCGGTGAATAGTGCGATCGGTGTGGTGCGCACTATGCGGGATAACGGCAACAGATATATGCATATTTGCTTTGCCCAGCGAACGCAGTTCGAACTTTTCCGACGTTTCTCGCATGTAGTGAATTGGGGATGCCACCCACGGTATAAACAGGCACAAGTATGTCATTGTATATTTCATCATACTTTCGAAGCTGGAAGCCATATCAGTTCCTCGTAACAGATGGTATGGGACATGGACGACCCGTGTTATACGGGTACGTTCTTAGTGAAAAGTATGCCTCACTACGTAGACTTTTCGAAATATTTTGTAAAATGATAGGCGATCACATTGCAGTGAAAACGTTCGTTTTGGATGAGATGGCTGCGTAAGTGAGGGCAACACGTGGTGTTCAGTTACGACATCCTGTTGTGTTATTTTCACGTACGTGATGCCGTACGTAAGCATGTAAGTGGGCAAAATTCGTCCGTCATATTTGTTAAAAGACATACTGTCTTCGCAGTCGTTTTCTCTTCCACCGAATGGCAACGGCAGACAATGAGGAAGAGTAACTTGCACTGTTACACTGCCAACCGTAGGTTCAGACGTGATTTGTGTATCATCGGCCGAACGGATATGAAGTTTCTGAATTATTTGTTGTGTAATTGGCCGTACATCAAGCCGAAGTGAGCCATCCATGCGCAAAGCGATGTTGTCCACTTTGGCAATCGCACGAATAATAGACTGGAAAACGCAAACGTACGGTTGAAGAAGACTTCCTAGTCGTCGCCATTCAGGAACTATGAATTCACAGTGAGTGGTTGATGCGAGAGCACGGAATATAAACGACCTGTGGGTGCTATCGTCCTGAGGTTGTGGTTGTCGACTGATACTTGAAGAACATTCTTCACAAAATGACCACGTTCGCAAGTCATCTTGTCCAAAAATATCTGAAAAGACGGACCCCACAACTCCATTTCGAAACAATATTTGGATGCAAGGTATGCGGTTCTCCAGTAATCACCTTGAAGATTGCAGCTTCGTGTGCAACAGGATTGGGATACTTTCGTCGTGGATAGCGTTGAGAGCACGTGTGAATGAACATTTCACCGTACAATGTGCTTGCCATGCGGACACATTCTGTCGGCGCGTCGGAAACATTTCTACCCCTACAGTAAGGTCTTTTGTAGTTTTTATTTCCCTTTACAAAGTTTACGTCCTCATTCATGAGCGGTGGCTAGCAGAGTACAACTTGCCAATTCGACGGTTGGTAGGCCATAGCTTCGGCCGTTTGCCGCAGCCAGTTTCAACCGTCATTATAAAGCCCTGCATCATGTACTTCAAATACTGCACGATTGCAACAACCGCACGGCGGTGACTTGCTTTTACAGCATCATTTCTTTCGCCAATAAGATCGTGGAACGTGCTAATACTGGCTTACTTTTATGCGACTTCCCGATGGGTTCAACTGCAAGCGGTATGCAACCGAGGTTGATGTAAAAGCCTGAAACAGGATTGCCGTATGGACGCTGCGGTGACCCCGTACAGATGCACATTTATTGGTGTGAAACCGATCAGCTGATTTTTCACTCCAAATGTATGCAAATGGCAGGCAAACGAGTATCCATTCTGTGGCAAACAGCTTCAACCTCAGTCACCTGGTAATTGCACTTTTTGAATCCTTATTTTTGTCAGTTCCCTCTACTTCAGCCATTGTTCGCATTCCCCCGGTGATTATAGGAAGCAAGTCTCGCATACCAACCACAACGGATGTCGAATGAGACAGGTCTGCTGACAGTGTGTCGCTCGCACACGGGCCGAAGAAAGCGCGAATCAACAAAACGTGGTACTATTATCATGTTGATATAATTGAAGAAAGTTTCTTCATATATGCGTACACAAATTTCTTGCAGATATCAAGTGCGATGAAAGACATGTTAATGAAGACTTCATCTGGTACACGGATTCAATCATCTGGAAGGACATCCATAACACATGAAAACCGAAGGCTACATTCTGTGCTGGAAAAAAGCAGAGGATGTTTGTAGATTTATCTACACTTATCCAATACATAATTCAAGATTTTATTCCCACGTTTTCGTCCGCAATGACTTCACTCGTCCACCTATGTGTTTGGCATAACTGGTAAGGTAAGACAGATGGACGGAGCAGTTATGAATGTCTAAGCGTAGAGCACAGTTTGGCATTATGTAAGTCAACAGGACGCAGCAGCTGTTAAGGTGAATAAATGCGGCATAATTAGGCGTTGATCATGGTTTCAGTCAACCGGACGGGGCAACTACCCATCTCAGCGCAAGACATGATTCGGAATAACCAACGCGTGCAATATTGTCGACGTATCTTGTATAAGTAACAACATTTTCGTATGAGGCGAGGTTAACAGCAGTTTGCCGATCATGTTTCCAGGATTTCGTTTACGCCAACAGATCTCCCGAAGGTGTGACTGGAACGGCCGTTCGTTTGATTCAGATATCGAATGAAAGTGCTTCTTAGCAAAAGATCAAAGATTTTCCATATTTTTCGCGTGCATCGTGCTGTTCTCAGGATCCACGAAATGTTTTGAATGGTTGATCGTCCAGTGCTCGTAATGAGCCATTTCATCCAAAGCTCTGTAGGCTCTTCATTCGTCCGTGATTATTACGGTGGTCGGCTGAAAACGAAAGAATTGAGTAATATAATCGGCTTACTTAAACGTCTTTGGATGAGGAATAACAAATAGGCTGCATTTCGTCTGTCCCCGGAGCAGACCATCATGAACGCTGTGAATATTATGCTGTTCTAGAACGCCCAGTGTTGCGAAGTTGTGAATGCTTCCTCTAGCGTAAAACGGGTATTCCCAAAGTTGGAATCTTTTCGAACGGAATAATGTCGCCTACACGGTTCACATTTCCGCCGATAGTTGTTTGCACAACTCGTGATCTAAATCCATTCTAGAAAAATGTAGAACAGTTGAAAGGAATAACCTTCCGCAGAAACCATAGCATCATATTCGGATGTTGAGCCCACTGCAGTTACTATAACAGCCTCATCATCGCACACATCTGTCCATATTCCCCCTTCAAGATCCCGGTGTGCCATCCCAAGAGCTCCACGGCTGTCAGATCAAAGGTCATCGGTGTGACCTGATGTTAATTATGTTTCAGCGTCGAGCGAGTATACTAACCGTGTAAGGTAAATTCTTCAGTGTTTGCAATTCATGATTAAAATACAAATTTGCAACCCTGGTGGTCAGGGTATATGCAAGATTGGGCTGTCGTAGTAACTCCTGTCGTCGTAACTGTTCTGCATTTTTCAGAACTAGATATACGTCATGATGTGTGTGAACAAGAAGATTGTCTCGGAGCCGATCAACGAACGCCGGCCGCAGATTACGTAATATCTTAAATGTTTTGCGTTCACACTAGTAGCTGCTCTGTCCAGTTCAATTAAGCTGTGATCAACGTTTAAGTATGTAGTATACGTTCACATTAGTAGCTGCTCCGTCCAGTTCACCAAAGCTATTATCAACGCCTAAGTATGTAGAATGCGTTCACACTAGTAGCTGATCTGTCCAGTTCACCTAAGCTATGATGAACGCTTAAGTATCAGTTCAAATTCCAGGACAGAACGGCTTCAGCCAGAAATTGTCCAGTTTTTTGCACCAGTGAGCTCCTGAGGGCGCCCAGTGCTGCGACGATGATCAGAAGAGATGCTTCACATCTGTGAGTGAGTATGAGGGCTACCA
This sequence comes from Paragonimus skrjabini miyazakii, assembly GCA_014338405.1. Classification (NCBI taxonomy): domain Eukaryota; kingdom Metazoa; phylum Platyhelminthes; class Trematoda; order Plagiorchiida; family Troglotrematidae; genus Paragonimus; species Paragonimus skrjabini miyazakii. Next base: position 69,077 of record JTDE01003577.1, read on the forward strand.
GATAAAAACTTAGGAGGTCAAGCTATCAGTGCCATCAGAACACAACAATTTCACAGCTACCACCAATACACGCACGTTTATCCTCCCATTGGCATGATATGAGACAAGGGTTAAGTATAAGACCAATAAGGGTCTGATTCCTATAACCTATACTTTCAAATGATATGACTAACTTCTCAAATAAAATAAAAGCAGTGAGTAAAATTTAAAAGAGATAACAATAATAGCAAATAGAGATGAGAAGTTGACTAACTCAAATCTACCACAAGGAAAGTACTTTGGAAACTCATCTAAACTAAACCCTCAGAGTAGGTCCGGAAAGAAAGATGGCCAGCACTCATCTAGATTTCTTTTGGATTCCGTCACGCTATCAGAGGATACTATACTCTGTGGAAGCATGTTCCAACAGTTGGTGACTCGACATGCGAAGAAGTTAGCTCTAATCGATGTAGCAACTCTCTTCTTCTCCAACTGGAGACTGTGGCCTTGGAGGTGTGAGTTTGTATGCAGGCTGAACGGAGATTTCGCCTCAACTCCGGTTATTTCCTTAAAAATCTTGAAGGTTTCTATTAAGTCACCTCTAACCCTTCTTTGCGCAAGAGAAGACAGATCAAGTTTTCTTAGTCCGTCTTCACATGAGTTAACTCGCATTCCCTCGAACAGCTTTAGGAAACTTCTACGAACCTCCTCAAGTATCTTCACATCTTTCACCATATGTGGGCTCCAAGCCTGCACACAGTATTCCAGATGTGGCTCAACAAAAGCTTTATAAAGCGGCAACAACACCTCCGAGCTCCTTGAGGCGAACGTTTTCTTCAGCATATACAGTGCTCTATTACCTTTTTGCGCCGCCTCTATACACTGTTTGGAAACTTTGAAGTTCCTCTCCATGAGCATTCCTAGGTCCTTAGTTGTTTCTACCCTCCTCAGCTCTTTCTCCTCCCCCATCTTGCCAAAATACCTGGCTGTCCCTGGTTGTTCCCCAGCAAGTACCCCATTACACTAGTCTACATTCAAGGGTAGGTGGCATTCACTTGACCACTTCTGAACAGTATTCAAGTCCTCCTGCATGCTCGTGTTGTCAGGATTTCCTACAACCTCCACATCATCAGCGAAGATGTAGCAGGGACACTTCAGGTTTTTGGTGAGATCATTGATGAACATTAAAAATAGTAGTGGTCCAAGTACTGGTCCCTGAGGTACATCACTAACTACTGTACCTTCTGTGGACCTATTCCCTGCAACCTCTACATGGAAGGTGCGATTTCTCAAAAAGTCCTGTATCCATCCTAGCAGTCTTGAAGTAAAACCAAAGGTCCTCAATCAAATGCCTTCCTGAAGTCCAAGTAGCAAACCCCAACTTTCTCTCCCCTATCCAGGCTCTCTGTGATCTCATCGAGGAAGCAAATCAGGTTGGTGAGACAGAACCTATGCTTCACAAATCCATGTTGGTCTGCAGAGAGAAGCCTATTTTCAGTAAGGTGTCTTACAATCCTATCTTTAATAACTCTTGCCAACAGATTCAAGACAACTGATGTGAGACTCAATGGTCGATAGTTGCCCACTTTGTGCCTCTTACCCCCCTATGGATGGGTTTACCCCTGTCTTCCTCCAGTCATCTGGGATGATGGCCTTCTATAAGGTAAGATTAAGCAACACGGCGAGAGGCTTCTGTAAAACATCACTGAGATGTCTTGGTGTCCTTGAATGGATACAGTCCGGCCTCACTGTTTTATTCGCGTCTAGCTCACCCAATTTATCCTTAACCTCCTCCTCTCTTCTTCCAACTTCCTCCATTATTGCCCCCCTTGCAGTCCCTATGCTGGATCCCACTGTGGCAGACCCAGAGTCCGGAATATGTACTGCCTCAAAAAGCCGTCGGAAACCTCTGCTTTTTGTAGTGGTGATTCGATAACATTGCCGTCAGTATCAACAATGCTACTCAGTCCTCTCCAAATAGCCCCTTCGGCCTGGACATAGCTAAAGAAAGCTTTAGCGTTGTTATTATTGTTCTTTGCTAAATTCATTTCAAACTTTTTTCTGCATGTATTTTGTACTTCGGTATGTCTTTTTATGGCCGCCTTATACTGACAATACCTGATGTATTCCTCAGACTGTTTGTATACAGCCCAGGCTTTCTTTTTGCGTCTCAGTGCCTTCTCGACCCTACTCTTCCACCACAGAGCCTTGTCTTTATGCCTGCTGCGTTTTAGTGGTGCACGCTTGTCAGTTAATTGCACAAAATTATCTTTTATTATGTCCCAAGCTTTGTTGACATCACTGGTACCATGACACTCTATGCAATTTAACTTTTGCGCATCCGACCATAGTTGTTGTATATTCATGCTTTCAAAGGATTTACGATATTTGACAGCGGGGGTAGCGTAGACACAACTAAACTTCAGAAGTATGATTCCATGGTCACTCTTGCCCAAGGGTGTTCCAACCTTCAAATCCGAAACGTCGTTGGGATTTCGTGTTATAACAAGATCCAAAACTGTAGCAGTTTGATCTTCCCTCTACCTAGTGACCTCATTGACATGTTGAAGTAATGCCTTCTTGTTAAGAAGGTCTAACAATGCCTCACCAAATGTACCACTGGCAACATGCATCAGTCTCCAGTCCACTTCTGGAGCGTCGAAATCTCCTACAATGAGGAGGCGCTGTTACGTGCTCGTTTGTCTCCTAAGAACACTGAGTAGTTTCTCATCCTCCTGTCGAGTGAAGGGGAGATTTCTGTAAGCGCACAAGAGCAGCAACTTTGTTCTGCTCTTTGCCAAGGAACAGCTTAATAACTGAATATTTCCCACATTGAACGCCTCTTCTTGGCGCTGCCCATAATGCTGCGCTATCAACAACAGAACACCCCCACCCATTTTGCCATCTTGTCTATCTACCCTGTGGATGGCATATCCCGGTGAGCATATATTATCGACTGCCATATCCTCTCGTAACCAGGTCTCAGTAACTGCAACGACATCCTCTCCTTCTGGTTCCCCTGAGAGCTCACTCCATTTATTCCCCAGACTACCAGCATTAGTGTACAGTACTCTCAGGGACTTCGCAACCACCTCTTGTTTCACTCTCGTTGACTCGAGGGGCGGCTCATGGCTCAGGCTTTACACCTGAGCATTCCTCCCGTTTCTTGTAAAAAGTTGTCCACTCCTTCCTAGCTTCAGGCCAAACGATCCACAATCTTTACGTTGAGTTGCTTTTGCAATGGGTGTCAACCTTCCGTCTGTCTCCCCATTCTCCTGTTCCACGAGTAAGCGCGTTAACCGTACACGCGGCACCAAATCTTTAATGCACTGTTGCGGCGCAATTGGTGATCCATTATCACTGAGACGGCTGGTAGTCTTCCACCCTGCCGAGTCGTCCGGCGTTACCGTAACTCGACCTTGTGTGGCCGTGCATATCTGCCCTGCTGCCGCCAGGAATCTATCTTGGTGCCTGGGGTTGGCGAACTCAGCCAACCTAGGCTTAGGACTGTATGTATTACCCCGCCACTTACCCAATTTCCTTACTCTTTTAACAGCCACATTTTCTGGAATATTTACTTGCCTTAGGAGGTTCACCAGGTGAAATCTCATCGCCCTTTCCCTAGCTTTATCTTCTTCCATAATGGGCTCGGGGATGCTTCTGATGACAACATTCCTATTTCTACCAAGAGCTAAGTCCCCTTAAATTTCGAGCCCCAACACAGCTTTGACCAAAAGCTCACCTGGGCTATGGAGTTCCGTGAATATTTGTTCTTGGGCTTCCATCCTGGAACAAATATCTTTAACCAGCCCCTCCAGTTTCTTAAGTTCTTTTCTTCCCCTTTCTACATGGTTTTTGATCGATTTCCAGTTACTCACTAGTTTGTCTTCTTTCCCACTTTGCTTATTGCCTTTGTCCCCTCTTATGACAGTCACTTTTCTACAACTCACCCTGCTAACAGCGGGGACATTTAGTTCAGCAGTTTTATATTCTAACTCATTGACTAAACCCGGCAAGTGGTCAGGTTTTGTAGCCGCCTTCCTTCTTATTTTACCCCGGGCTCCATAGAGCCCTTCACTTTGTTGCCACGTTCTCCCCCAGCATTAGGAACATTCGGTTTGTTACCCCTCATTTCCCTTGTGCTATTATCCACTTCGTTGCACACAGCAGGCGGTGTGCTGCTACCAGAGTCCTCCTCCTGTTTTACTATAGTGTTCGCAACAGAAGTAAAATCGTGCAGTTTACCTACGCACGGCCGCAAACCCAAAGCAACTCCTTATGAACCACATGCAAGTCAGAAGCCCATTCCGAGAGCTTTCTACACCGACGGTGGAACCACTTCGCACACCCATCACACTGTATTCTCTCGGCACCGACCGCCAGGTAACACTTGTTATTGCAACAACCGCCAACTTTCAGACTGACTACCTGAGCACCTCTTCCTCTTCCTGGGCCCATACAAGAAATTTCCTTTAGATTCAACTGCTGTTAGTATCGGTTAAAGAAAATGGCTCACAAAAAATAAACACCTCAAATGGAAGGAAAAACCGAGTGTACCGGCCTAAATGTAGCTCAGTTGGACAGTAAATTGTCACACAGCACTTTTGATAGCTTCCGCACCATTCGTTGATATTTCTGGCGCCCACAAGTCGTTCCGGGTGCTTGGAATACGTGACAGCGAGATTGCAATTTTCAGCCTCCAATCCACAAGGATGGCTTCTTCTATATTTTTTGAATAGTTCGAACGGATACTTGAGCTTTCCCCAAATGCGCAATCTAAATAATGAATACGTCTCTCCCACGCCAGAAATTCAAACTGCCTGCCAATGTTGAATCGATTTGATTGTATGTAGGATGTGTTCACATTAGTAGCTGATCCATCCAGTTCACCCAAGCTATGATCAATGCATAGGTATATAGAATGCGTCCACATTAGTAGCTGCTCCGTCCAGTTCACCTAGGCTATGATGAACACATGATTATGCCGCATATGTTGACCTTACTATACGCTCCGTCCAGTTCACTTAAGCTAAGATCAACGCTTAAGTATGTAGGATGCGTTCACATTAGTAGCTGCTCCGTTTAGTTCACCTAAGCTATGATCAACGTTGATATGAAGAACACGGGAGAAATCAGAACGAAACTGTATTTAGACAGTTGGGTATAAGTTAAAATGATCTCTTTTAGTTCTGGCCAAAAATGAGATAACATACTGGCAGTCGTCAGTGTGTTCTGCAGCCGGCGAAAACATAGACCAACCGTCATCGCAATCATAAGCGTACCTGATACAAAGATAGAAGGTTTGTAGCTGAAAAGGTAGAAGTGGGAATGAAAATTTTCGTCGGATAACCAACGCGCATCAAAGTTGGTTATTATCCGTCGGATAAATGAGCACTGACTCACGTACCATGAATGCTAGTCGTAGAACGTGAGTTCCCGAGCTATCGTGTTCGGGAAAATTATTTTCCTGGAATAAATCGTCTTAATGGCTTGGTAGCTGATGCAGAAATTGAAATCGTCGAAATCTGCGTCATGGCCTCATATCTGTTTGTTTTGACTGACCAATAATTAAAAATCACC
>JTDE01003578.1:0-12820 GCA_014338405.1 Paragonimus skrjabini miyazakii
TGGCTTCCACCGCATTTGCGTTTGATAAGCCCGCAATGGCTACGGGTCTCGTATCTCATTCTAGTAGTTAGACTGGACGAACGCGATATAATGTCTGTGTTGTTTACAGAACTGTCAGAAAAAAAGCAAGAATACGAGTTCAAGTTCGATTTGCACAGGAGGAATTGGCTGTTTCCAATCAAACGTCCAGAATACTTGAACTGGAATGCCAAAAAACAGCATCCGAAGCTGCAACTAACCCACTTGAAGAGAGATATACGGATATTATGGGTTCCGTTTTCAATTTCGAAGCCCGTCTTGATTGTTGAGTGATCTGTGTGGGCTAAAGAAATGAGTGGAGGAAAAATGAAAGAAAAATCATCGCGAACCCCCAGTGATTGTCAAATATATAGTATTTAGTGTAAGCCTTTTTCTCACTACTAGTACTAGGGACCTCATCCATTATAAACAAGACAGGTGGGTAGTGGTACACACACTTAAGGGGGCATCATACGACTCTAATTGCAACTCCAACTCCATCCTTTCTTGAATTAAACACCAGAATAGCATAATCCCGTAGGTATGCTATCACAGGCGTATTTGGCTTGCATCTTCCCATAAAATTGTACGACATTTTATCAACGTGGGAGATTACTTCTGAACAGCAGGTAACTCTATCAACCCGTTACACGGTAAAAATATGGTGTAAAAAATGTAACTAGTCGCCCACAATTCACATTGTTATAATCGGACCACCATAGGCCCAATGCAATCTCTGAGGCAAAACAAGATCCACCAGTCATAACCAATTTTAACTCTGCACCCCTTTTTTATCTCGATGGCACCTAGTTCGGGTTTTATCCTTCGAAGGCATACGTAGCGTTTTTGTGATTGATTGGTTGTTTTAGGGTTACTGTTGTAAACCCTCCTAAACGATACGCTGGTTCGATCTCAGCATAGTGGTGCGCTCTATAAAATCGAATTCTCGTTCCGGTAATAATTAACACGAAAACCTCGGTTCCGAATAGTACCGCGACTGTCTCCGTATTTGCTCTCAAGACAAGCCCAAAAGTCGCGTAGAAAGGAAACCGCGTTGTTCCGCCCCGAAACGTATGTGACAAAAGCGACAATTACAAGGTATTTATAAGGCGCGTACTGACCAAACATTCTCAAGACATCAAAAGGAACAGTTACGGAAAAAAGAGCTTGGGTCGCAGATGAGCCTAGCGGTATAAAAAGTCTCGACCGCTTTGAACAGTTTCGCTAAGTAGGACCGAGTCAATCGTTTTTTTCTTCCTCACTACGAGACGGCTTGGGACGATAACAGGGTGGGCGCCCTAACAGTTACGTTGGTTCGACCTCTCTGTCATACTTGTGGACAACCTGGGACTCAGGAGTGAGGTGAAGTTTGGCTGACGAGACGAAAACTGTTTCAACCCACGACACTTGTACAGACAGCGGTGTGGGAGTAAATGCATGTTGCTCCAGTTGCCACCCGTGGTATCACCACTCCTGGTCTGCAGGTGACGATGTTTAAACGCTGTGGCGGTTTCTTCTCCGATCGGAGGTTTTCAATTAGTGCCAAGCAGACATCACAACCACGTAAAAACGCCGCGATAACGTGAGACTGGAAAGAAGGAGAGTTTGCAATGTCATGAAAGGTTTACAGGTTGATAGGTTACTATTTCGGGAAATGCACCAATACCAACGCCCACAAAACAATGGGGTGATGCCATTCAACGATCCTCCACTTTCAACCGGAAAACCTATGCTCCCCACTCCATGCATTACAATGGGTAGCTCGACCATATACGTCTGCGTTGCGTTATCTACGGCACGCGAGTATGCTTAAGTGGTCACTCCGTCATAGATATAACCTAAAACACGAATTGTGCGTCAGAAATATTCTATTCATTCTGGGTGATTTTTCAAATGAACGTGTAACTAGAAGGACATTTACCGGAAAAACAGTTAGGGTCATCAAACCATCAATGAGGATAACGGAATTAAGGTCAGACAGGTAAAAATAATAGCCAAGATTACCGCTCGACCGTTCTGGACAACATCGCTAGTTCTGATTGAATCAATCGTTTTTTTTCCGAGGACGGAAGCGGTTTTGGATGATGAAAAAAGAGTTCTCTAACACTTTCCCCTGAAGATTGCTTGGTTCAGTCATAGGACTACTTCCGAGGATAGACTTGAATGGACTTGACCGGTTTACTGCATACGTTTGTCCGTCACCTCCCCCTCACGGACTGCTCGTGCTCAGCACCTTGAAACTGTAATGTCGGTTTTGTTGATTGTTCCGTTTGGGTAGGCCGTTCGTTCTCCAAGTACAAAGCGACCACAGTAGATCGATTTGCGCGGTTGGTCCTACCTGGTCACACGCTGCATCTCCGCGGTTTCGATAAATCTGGTTTGTGTGCCGCACACATGTGGGTTCGTCAACTTTCACTTCATAAAGGACTGATCCTCGCCACCAGACAGTTTTTCCTGTCTTTTAGTTCAACGGTTCGTGAAAGATACGCACAAGGACCGGCTCGCCGATTGTGAAGTACCGTGCACGAGCTCCGTGTCTTTGAGTGTATAGTCTCTCCATTTCTGCATTGCGTCCTCCCACTCTGTTTGAATGCGGAATCATGATATCAAAAACAGCCTTCAGTTTTCTACTGAACATGCATTCTGCCGGCGACTTGCCATCCGGGACGTTCGGAGTTAGGGTTGTTCGGTAATTGGTCAAGAAGGTCTGTAAAACATGGCTTGAAGGACCTTCTCCTCTGGCCTTCAACAACGCTCGTTTCAAGGTGTCGACAAACCTTTCAGCCTGTCCGTTCGACTGAGGATGGTAAACTGGGAATAGCATGTATTGGATGCCTAGCCGTTAGCAGTCGTTTTCAAAGATGGAAGAGGTGAATTGAAATCTGTTTTCTATGACCATCGTCTCCGGTAGTCCGAAGCAACTGAAGAGTTCCCATAGTTTCTGTATAGTGCTGTCCGTATTCGGCTGTCGGAGGATGTGAACCTTCGGCCACTTGGTGTAGGCGTCGACGATAACCAGATACGTTTGTCCATTGAATGGTCCGGCAAAATCCATGTGGAGCCTTTGCCACGGTCTTTGAGCTGCTGGTCAAGTGTGCAGTTCGCATTTCACAGGGTGTTTTGCAACTAGACAACACGTTGTGCAGTTTTGGCAGGGTTTCTCAATTTGTTTATCCATTCGAGGCCAGTAAACAAAACCGCGCGCCAGTGACTTCATTCGATTAATCCCTAGGTTCCCACTGTGGAATTGCTTGAGCACCTGCCGTTGGAGAGCTTCAGGGACTGCTACTATGTCGGCAAACATGATTCATCCGTCCACGATCGTAAACGCTTCTCGATGGTGGAAGTATTCCCGCCATTCACCATTGAGGTCTGCATACAGCCAAGTAGTGCGGATGAACGTCATCACTCGTTTCAAAATGGGGTCCCGTTTAGTAACCTCCTTGATCATCTCTGCTGTCACTGGGAGTGCTCGGAAAGCCTCGCTGAAGATGAGGTGTACATCAGGTTCAATATTGACCGCTGCTATTACTGTGTCCTCGTCGTTCGGTGCCTGTGATCCGATGCGTCTGGATAAGGCGTCAGCTTGACCGAAGCTAGTTGTGGAACGGTACTGTATCGTGAAGTCATAGGCAAGAAGCATTGTTGCCCACCTTTGCAAGCGATTGGCCGTATAAACCGGAATTCCTTTCCTTGAGCCGAACACTGCGAGCAACGGTTTGTGATCCGTAAACAACGAAAAATGTCGCCCGTACAACATTTTGTGAAATTTTCTTACGGCGAAGATTATAGGGAGGGCTTCCTTCTCGATCTGGCTGTAGTTTCGTTTAGGGGGTGTAAGCGACCTTGCTGCGTGCGCGATTGCCCTTTCTTTTCCATCTGGGAACGTATGTGATATCACAGCACCGATTCCATAGTTGGATGCATCTGCGGCCACGACAAGTGGTAGCGTCGGATCGTAGTGCGTAAGCAGGGGGTCTGAAGTCATCTGGGCTTTGATACGATCGAAAGATTGCTGGCATTCCCTTGACCACCCCCACTTGACATCCTTCATAAGCAACCGGTTCATTGGTATTCGAATTCGATGGAGTTCCGGGAGGAAGGAACTGTAGTGGCTGACCAGCCCCAGGAATGACCGTAGAGTTGACACATCCGTTGGAGACGGCATCCTCTGTATATCTTCTACATTGGCTGGGTCAGGTCGTCGGCCGTCTTTGTCCACAATGAATCCAAGATATTTGATGCTGGACATTCCAAAGCTGTATTTGTCGGTGCGAAGTCGAAAGCCATATTCACTCAAACGAGTAAGAGTTTGGTCCAGCTTCTGTTCCAGACCCTCTGCGTTGTGACCCATGATTATAATGTCGTCTAGATAGGCAGCCGCACCGGAAATATGCGTAAGCATCGCATCCATCACTTGTTGGAAGATGACTGGCGCTGTCTTTACGCCAAATGGAAGACGGTTGAATCGATAAAGTCCTTTGTGGGTAATAATTGTTAACGGTTGTTTGGACTCTTCAGCGACTGGTAATTGTAAGTAAGCCTCAGCCAGGTCGAGCTTCGCGAAACATTTGCCGCCATTCAGCTTCGTGAAGAGATCCGCTGGTATCGGCAAAGGATACCGATGCGTCTCGATAGCGTCATTTAGACCTGTAGAGTAGTCTGCACAGAGTCGTATTGTTCCATTTGCCTTTTGGACGACGACGGCAAGGGCCGTCCACGCTGAGTAGTTCACCGGTTTAATCACTTAGGCTTTCTGAAGACGTTCCAGTTCTTGCTCAACAGTTGCCAGCGCAGCGTAGGGTGCTGGACGTTTGAGTCGAAATACCGGCTTCGTTCCAGAATGAGCGGATAAAATAGCCTTCATTTTGGTGCAGCAGCCAAGTTCTTCTACGAACACGTCCAAGTGTCTTTGCTGGAGAACGTTTGAGAGTTGATGGTGGACTTCTGGAGAAATCGTGGGCTTCTGCTGAACTTGAGTGCGGTTGCAGATTTGGAATAATGGTTTGTCAAATAGGTGCAGTCTGTCGATCCAAACCAATCCAAGAGATTCAGGCCGGGATTGCGGGTCACGTAGCAGGTACCGCTGATTGATGATCCGTTGAGGGCTGCAGTGCACTGGACTTCGCCAATGATAGGCAATCTATCACCAGTTGCGCTTCTTGCCAGTTGGGTTGTGGGGCGTATTGTAGGTTTGCCAATCAGGTGCCACGTCGGTCAGAGGTTAATGTGATGTCGGATGCTGTATCGAGTTGTAGTCTGACCGACTTGCCGTTGATGGAGACAGATACGTACTTTCTGCGCGTCCAGTTATCGTCGTTTCTTTCTGCAAGCATGACCTGTGCTCTTGAGAGGCGGGGCTTGTGCGGCATGCGGGAGTTCTGATTGAACAAGTGCTGGCGCCTCTTGGAACGGCGATGGTCTTTGCGGCACCGCCGGGAGCAGTGGGAGCATCGATACTGTTCGAATGGGCAATGTCGGACATAATGCCATCCACCGCACTGTCAACACAGTGCAGGAGGTTTCTTTCGGTTGTCGCGTCCGATGTTGATGCAACCTTGGCTGGGACATTTTAGGACACCGTGTAGTCGTTTGAGTGACTGCTCTGTTCGATCATAGCGGTGTCATGCTCCAGGTTCACTAGGCGCCGGTATTCGGCAGTAATATCTTGCAGGGTAATTTCGGGACATTGTTCCATCTTCGCCAGAATCCGTGTTCGGATATCTGCTTCATTGGGTGACTGGAGTCCGCAAGCGAAAATCAAACATTTGAATTGATCCTCAGTCATTGTTCGAAGCTTGAATCGTTCGCACTCTCGATTGACTGTTCCAGCGTACGTCACCCAGTCATCATCCGCTGGCTTCACGAGCTTTAGACACTGGTAGCTTATGTTAAACAGAGATGACTGGTCGCCAAAGATTTGGGACAGCGTCTGAGTGGTTTCGTCAAAACTGAAATCCCTTGGGTTCTTCGGCAAGATAAAGTTGATGTACCGTTCGCGTTGTAAGGTACCGAGTTTGGGAAGCAGCAGCCTCACCTTCCGAGCATCATCAGCGTCTGACAGTTCCACCTTGAAAATGTCTTCATACTTTTTGAACCAAGACTCGAATGTGGTGCCAGTTACAGAATCAAAATGGACCTCACTGATTGAGTTGATCAGAGATTCTGCTGTGGGTTTCACGGATTCGTTGGATCCCGCTGTCGGTTGCTAGAAACTCACTTTCTGCGTCAGTGTTTCAATCAGTTTTAGCTGCGATTGCTCGAATTGTTCCTGCTGCTGTTGAAGGAGAGTTTGCATCTGCTCGAACGTTATTGACATTGTGGGTTCTTCCGTCGCCAAATTGTTGTAAACCCTCCTGAACGGTACGCTGGTTCGATCTCGGTATAGTGGTGCGCTCGGTAAAATCGGATTCTCGTCCCGGTAATAATTCACACGAAAATCTCGGTCCCGAATAGTACCGCGACTGTCCCGTATTCGCTCCCGAAGCAAGCCAAAAGACGCGTTCAAAATAAGAGGCTTTGTTCCGCTACACAACGGGGTGCCGCTAGGGCGACAAGTACAAGGTATTTATAGGGCACGTCATGACCACACATTCCCACCACATCATGAAAAACAGTTAGGATCACAAATGTGCGTAGCGGTATAAAAAGTCTCAACCGATTTGAACAGTTCCGTTAGTTAGGACTGAGTCAAGTGGGCTTTTTCTTCTTTCTCACGACAAAAGCACCCTGGGACGGTAACAGTTTGGACGTCCTAACAGGTGGCCTGATCAATCAAATGATAAGAATGACCAAAATATAGTAAAACCAATGAAGGGTGGTTACGGTACCGGATAGGCAAAAAAGGTATGCGTACAAGTAATGCAGAAAGCAACAATAAAAACGGAACAACTCACCGAATTGAATAGGCCGTTACACGAGAGAAGGACAGCGTCAGAAGGTAGGTTCGGAAGGCCACCAACAGATAATTTCACACGCGGCGTGGGATTGCGGAAGTTGAGTGTCGGTAGATCAGCAGATATGCAGAGCTAAAATATTATGTCGTGCAATTACTTCTCCAGCCCTAAAGTCCACATAAAAGAAGAAGATAGAAATGGTGCGCGGTAGCCCCCATTTATTCTTGTTGACAATCAAATTCGAAAAATGGTGGTGATGCTTCTAAACAAGTGAACAGATGGAACTAACAAAACCGTATATACATAAACGTGAAAAGTAAACCACAAATTGTGTTTACTACGAACTCAAAAGGACCAAAATGTTGTTATCGCCGTTGTTTGAATATCCTCAGGGGCCACAGGAATGTGACGATATGCGCGCATTAAATCAATTTATAAAAAACCGTTCCGCTATCCAGATTAAGGGAAAAGTCGTGGGTATAGGGAATGGGATGACATTGTTGAGCGCACGAAGGTTGCCGCGCGGACGCTCATCGTCCAAAGTTTTGGGAACCATGTGGTCAATTTCAGCTTTAGCAGCTTTTAGCCTTGCGGGTGGTGATCGACGCGGTCGGGCGGCAGTAGGACGGCTTTTAGTGAAGATGTGGTGAACTACTTCGTGCTTAACTGTGAGCAGGTCGAGCAAAATAATTGTGAGTCGTGGGTAGCTTCAAAGCAATGCAGCAAGTCTGGGCACAGTGTCGGGTATGAGTTAATGTGGACCAGCGGACCAACCCGTGTGCCGTGCATCCTTAGCAACGCTGTACCAACCAGGAGATTCTTCCGCTGCATGTCAACGCTATGTCAAAAAACTTAAAATTTCAGCCCCTATGGTTGCATTTTGCACATCTTCAATGATGAATACCCAATGGACTTGTCGCCACAAGCCTAGAACAAGCGTAGATGAGCGTGTGCGGTACGTTGCAACTCGACTTATACCGGCAGCTAGCATTGCAGGAGAATTAGCTGAGGCAATCTTTTCCGCTCGTCGCGGACTGGCACACACTTCGACTCCGGTATCAATGAGAAATGTGATACCAGCAGACTTATCTGATATGAAAAATGAGCGACATGTTGCAATTAAACCAGTGGCAGTGGTCGTCTTTGCTGACTGGCCTGTGCGTTACCTGAAGTGGTGGATTTGAAAAAGCACGGCTGATTGTAGTTCCTCGCGTGGTGACCGAAGTCCTGGTGGTCTCAACTAAATAATGTATCACTGTCTCGCCTGCTGGCTGGTAGCCGACCCTTACCGGAAATACGGCCCACCATTTGTTGCATCTGCGTTTTGAGTACAGCCAACTGCTCAGCGAACGCGTCATTTGTTTGTTGAGGCGGTCTGGGTAAGGTGCTAGGCGCTGGATGAGAAGATGAATTGGCCTCCAACATTTTGTCGGCAGCGTTAGCTAGCCCCATAATGGGGACGGTGGAAATGGGCTATGTCGCTGGTAGATGGAGGCAGATATTTCAATCATTGCTGTCGCAAAATGTTATCGTCCATTTTTCGAAGTCCAAGCAACTGTACCATATGTAGATGAAGTTGTGAAGATTTACGACCTTCTAACTCAAAAATGGAAAACGGTTGGTCTATGGTCTTCTGTGTCAACAGTCCAATTATGTATACCAAAGTTTCCTTCAAAGTATCGTATGGGGTCGCGGAAAGTTTCTCATAGATAAGATTTCAACCTTCTTCCACAACTTCAAGTGGGATAGACTGAGGAACCTGTGAGTACATCGTGGGCTGGGATTTAACACTGTGAACCTTGAATATAGCTTTAGCTCGTCAAAACTACAACCTTGGATCAGAGGTACGAAAGCTAAGAAGCGGAATACTGATAGAGATCGAAATTAGATCACTCTCAACCTCAGTACCACACTGATACATTTCAAAAAATAGTAGAATATTCAGAGTACGCTGGGCAAAACCAAACAGTCTCGTCGGGCTCACTAATTTGCGGTGGAAAAAGTGAATGAACTTTGACAAACCTCAATACAAAATAGCGAATGAACTCAGGGGGTGAACTCACCAAGAACGAACAATTTCCATGAAACGTTCAGTGGTATTAGGGAAGTATTCAGAATGTCTCAAGCGTAGTTGCTGATGCGAAGCGCCGGAGCTGAAAGTTAATCCAACAGTGGAATGTTTTGGCTGGCTGTCGACCACCGACCGTTGAAGGAAGAACTAACACGTGCGCGTGGCAGAGTTTCATTCAACAGTGTTCTGTCTACTTTTATCAAGTCGAACAGAAATGTACAGTGCAATCTGATGCAGTAGTTATGCGAGATTGGCAAAATGATGCATAAAACAGTAAAAAAAACCACACATCGACCTAATCTCTTCCATGCCGGTAGCGATTGAGACAAGTTAAACGGGTTGTATGATTTAACAAATCGACTTGCACAATTAACGCATTCGGACCGTATCATGACGAGAGAGACAGGGAGGTGGTTAACTGAACATGAATTTACACCATCAGTTACGATTTCAACTGGCTCATCAGTTTGCAGGATCAAGCGAACCGAAGGCGACCGGTTAGGAACAACTCAGCGACTAAACAAGGAGTATTTTGTCGGCAAGTGGAGTCGACGTGACATCAAGCGAGTAGCAAGGCTAAAGAATGACACAGCGCAACGACGGACGAGCGGGCAGCGTGAGTCGTATGTTTGAGTGCGCGAGGTACTTGTCGGCACCCCGACTCGTTCAAGCAAGCGTTCAAGTACATACACAAGTACCAGTACACACAAGAGTAAAGGTGGCAATCGTTACTTTCATATAATTAACAATAAACAAATAAGGTCGCTCCAACTATTTTGTTCAAACTTTTCAAAAGGAGTTTAGTTGCTATGGTGTCTGAGTTTCTCAGCCTTCTGTTCCATATATCCGCTCTTTCCGCTTCCACTGTAGCCAGTTCTTTCATTTCATCGAATCATATGGTTACTTTCAATCGGATGACATACGGAGTACGTGACCCAACCATCGCAACCTATGCATCATGAGTAGGTGACCAATTGATCGCGCATCCCGAGCGTTCCGGAATACGCGCCGGCGAACTGCCACATTGCTCACGCGATCAGTCCACTTAATATGGGCCAATTCGCGAAGACAACGATGGTCAAACACAGCAATTCTGTTATTATCTTCTTTGTGTACAGGCCACGTTTACGAACCATAAAGCAAAATGGAACGCACACAGGCATTATATATCCTTCCTTTCAGCGATAGCTGGACGTCTTTTCAAAGCCACAGATGAAACAGTTTGGAAAACGCAACTCGTGCCTTTGTTATTTTCGGTGATATCTCAACAGAAATATTACAGGCCGACGAGATAGTGCTACCCAAGTATGTGAAACTGTCCACAGTCTCAAGCGGATTGTCTGCAATGAAGAAAGTAGGAGTGGAAATGCCCCAGTCATGGAGCAGCACTTTGCGCTTTGAAGGTGCAAAGCGCTTCCCAAACAAACTAGCCCGGTCACTCACCTTATCCAGCATGGTCTACATGTCTTCGGCAGAGAGACCAAGTAAGATGATATCATCCGCATATTCCAGATCGGTCAATCTAGCGCCAGAAAGAAGCTTAACTCCAAGCCCATTGCATTCCCGAAGCGCACCCTTCAGAATGTCGCCCATGACAAAATTGATCAGGAAGGGAGAAATCGGACACCATTGACGAACACCACTAGAAGTGATGAACGCCCGACACAGTTATCAAAAAACTCTCACCCTGCTTGCAGAGTGAGCATACAGTGATCTCAGTAGATTCACGTATTTCTCTGGTACATTTTGCGGAGAAGGCACCTCCAGAGGACGTTACGAGCAATTGAGTCGAAAGCAGCCTTTAGGTCCAAAATGACTACGACTGTCGGCTGTCTGTAACAGTGCCTTTGTTCCAAAATCCATCGCAAGGGAAAAATATGATCAACGCAACCTCGACCGGATCGGAATCCTGCCTGTTCTTCACGAATCTGACTTTCTCTGGGCTTAGTGAGCCGACGTAAAATGAGACCAGTGAGTAACTTGGACGCAATAGACACCAAACTGATGCCCCTGTGGTTGTCACATAGACTTCGGGACCCCTTTTTGAAAACGGGAATGATTGTTGATAGGCACCAATCACGTGGTACCTCTTCAGTCTCCCAGATCGTCTGAAGGAGTCTTGTCAGTTCTGATATCAACCTCTCCCCACCATCCTTGAAATGGGAAGGAGAAGGGAGATCTGATCCAGGAGCCTTATTATGCTTCAATAACTTGAGCTACAGGACCACTTCTGCTTCCGAGGGAGGACCGTCTTAAACGCAATAATTGACCAATCGGGTCCCGTCGTACACATGATCTGGTTAAAACCAACTGAACTGTTCTTCAAAACATTCAGCTCGCCTGTCAAGTCGGCGCGATTGACTGGTGATAAGTGAACCATCTTTTTCACATATGGTCTCACTTACCTCGGACCGACGGCCAGCAGAACCACAGATCTAGAAAGAAGGCCGTCTGCTATTTACAGATAAAAATACCTTTTCTATCTCTTTCGATTGTTTGACCAAGTATTGCTCACAGTCTTTGCGCAAGCTTTCAGTTAGCTCGCGTTTACGTTCTCGACGGTCGTCATCATATTGAAAATCAGATGGGGTAAAGCGACGCTTGTTCGTGAGGCCTATCTACGTGACGCAAACCCAGTTCTCTTGCAACTGAACAGCTTCCTCGAAACGTACCTGTTCACAGCATGCTTTCATTGCTGCGGCGGTTTTCGTTAGAAGCCTTCATCTGGCTCGAGCTGGGCAATTTGTTCATCATTGCTTTCTGGTAAGCGTTCTTTAACCCCTCATCGCTCGAAAGCCAGTTGAGTATCTTGCATTTACGAGCGTGTGTTCTCTGGGCGAACGACAAAACAAAACGGGCACACACAGCAGCATGGTCCGAGTCCAGGCGGTTGTTCCAAACGAAACGGCAGCCTCAGCAGAGTGGTGCCACCTATAACTAACTGCTATATGATCCAGCTGTGTCCGTGGTCGGGAGGCACACGGAAGTCTCCAAGTAACACAGTGTTTTTCCCTGTGCTGGAATGCGATGCTCGAAATATACAGACCGTGGGATATGCACAGCCACAGCAGTCTTTCGCCATCATCAGTGCGTTGTGCCCGGACACCAAACATACCTCCTAACCGCTTTTCATCCGAAGAAAGACGACCAAGCTGAGCATCAAAATCGCCCGCTAGTACGATGATATGTGTTTAATTTGCCTTAAAAGGTCAACGAGGGCGTCATCAAACGCATCCTTGGTAGCATCCGAACAGCTGTCCGTCGGGGCGTACGCCAATATAATGAATACACAACGCCTTTCTGATTTGCGTCGACAAACTTTTACCGATATATTGAGTCTGACAGCGCACAAGCGACTGTTCCCTAGGATCCAGTTGAGCAAGCATTGCGCAGCTCTATAACTCAGTGCAATTCCCACCCCAGTTTGGCCACGAGATTCAGCTTCGACGTCGCCAGAAACCATGAGATAGAAGTGCGTGAATCGACAGTTATCCAGAGGTGAGCTCAAATGGATAACCGTGCGAGAATCGTAGACTCGCGTCTCCGACACACAGCATACATCAATATCTAGACTGGAGAGAGTACTAGCCAGAGCACTCTGCTGACCGACTTGTTGGAGAGTGTGGACATTAAAGGCGCCTATGTTTCCAACTGTCTTGGCTTCAATAAACGATTACCGCCCAAAGGCACATGGAATGCAGGAGACACGAGGATAAAATAGTAGGAGGAAGTCGTGTTGGATGAATAATGTCGCTGTCGGGAGAACGATATATTCTGGTACGGTCGTTTATGCCGTGGAAGGGGGTTGACTTCAGGGACCACACCCCGAGTCTCT
>JTDE01003579.1:0-32183 GCA_014338405.1 Paragonimus skrjabini miyazakii
AGTGGGGAAGGGGTCAGCAGTAGCATGTTTTCGTCTATCCATCCTGCTGTATGCAGCAGGGCCGATGCAATATGGAATTACTGGTGTTGTGATTATTCATGGTTGTTTGTGGGTTGAAATGCTTCCAGGTCGCCCAGGACTAGACAAGAGAACGATTTGGGTTCTCAGCCAAAGCCTTTGGCTCAAAAGCCTGTACCACAAGGCAGCGGGTGGGTTGCAGTGTATCAGAATTGGTATATTTTTAGGAAAAAGATGTCAACCTTCTTCCAACCCCCAACCTGGAGGACTAGGATATTGTGGTTTGTCAGACCTCTACCTATTAACCTACCCGACATGAGTGAGTCTAGTGAACTTCCCTACGGTCTGAGAATTCATAGGCAACAGAAAATTTAGGGATAGCCCATCATCTTCAGATAGTTGATTGTCGATATTCTTATGTAACGGGACGTATCAGGCAAAATTAACGAGTAACTGAAGTAATACATAACCACCATAATCGGCATTCAAATGAGAATAGCAAGTTCGGTTGACTACTTAACTCCAATAGAAAAAAACATGTGGATTAGATCTCGTGTAGTCAGTGTGTGTACTAATTAGACCATAAGTTATGTAAAGGGGAGTATGTGTCTTCAAATGTGTGTATTGGTGGTACATATTGCTTATTGGAAACAAGGTTATATCAGCCGAAAGGAAAGTGGCAGTAAATGATATATCGATGGGTTGAATAAAAGGTATTTGTTAACAAGTGTAGATAGAGTTCAATAACCAACTATTTCAAGGCGCATAAAACGAGTGGTGGTAACTCCTCGCCGATGAAAAAATCGTCCAGCATAGAGTAGGTGGTTGATAACTGTTGTCTAGCTTGGTTTAAAAGAATGAAAGCAAGTTCTAGCAAGCAAGCCCATGCAGATAGAGTTTGTCTCTTAAGATGGATCTCAATCACTTTCATGGCCCGTGGTTACCTATCGGGTTCAGTGACATGAATATCATCGTCGTTTGGTCGGGCTACTTGTGTGTTAGGGCTAGGTAATTTAAAGGGATAGTAACAGTGGCGAAGAAGCTGTCTTGAAAATGTCATCTTGTTGTTACTTGCAACTTAGTTTTTATTGTGAGGTGTAGCAACCGTGGGGTTTAGTGCATGAGTAGCGACCCAATGATTCTAAGAATTAAGCCCTGTACGTGAACTATTTTTATCTGTACATTTGAGTTGTTCTTTCTTTCATGACTGTATGAAAATTATATTTTACTATTAAACATTGAGATATTGTTGTCTATTGTAATGAAAGGAGGAGATGAATAGGGTTTGTGTAACCGATGAGCTGTTCATCAGTGGTATCAAATGTTCTTCATCTAGACGTTATTTATCTTATAGCACTTAAGCAAATTGGTCTCACTGTACAGTCTCCACTTGCTTGACATTTAACGCTTTGACTTAGTCTTACGATTTGGCAAACGGGGTTCTGTGGAATACAGATGTTGGCTATTTATTTCAACATAGTTTGTCTTCTAAGCTTAATCGGTTTTACTTCACACACCACTGTTGTAGCCTGTAAGTCCAAAAGACAGCTAGTAAACTACCCGGCACATTGTAACCAGCAGGTCAAAAGTGAGCACGAACCACACGTAAGAGTACGTGGAAAGTGAAAGCAAGAGCTTAAATCAACATGTGTGTCGATCACCTAGGCAATCACACGACTGAGCAAGCACATCAGTAGGAATTGGCACAAATACACATACAAAAATGGCATTTAATGTGACATGACCTTGAACGATTCGTTCACGAAAGTAAAAAAGTGGCTGAGGTAGCATTTCGAAACTAATTGATGTTCCCAACCAGGCTCTCTTGAGAAGAAGCACTATGCTCAAGCTTCGCTCTTGTCAGACCTCTTCATTAATGCATATCCTTTCCACGATCTGGAGTTGAACTCCGGTCACATTTGCATGAGACAGCTGTGTTGTTCACTACGCCACTGACGTCACAACAGGCACGACCTGGTCATCATTTGCAAATATTAAGACATATTCGTTTGTGAATGATGTTGCTGTTCTATTTGAGCGGTCTGTCTTGGAGTGTTCACTGACATTCGTCCTCCAAATACTTATTCGAGAAAACCAATGGGCACAGTTTGGAGGTTTGGCAAGCAAACTGTTCAATGTTTATTGGTAAACGAGCAATCAAAGTGATGCTGACACTATGTGATACACCAACGAATCTGGAGTAAATGTAGAAGTTTGTTTACAAATACGCTAACTCAGATAAAGGAAACCACATAATGTCGTCTAGTAGAATAAATTAGGATAATGACATAATCCGTTTCTGCTCAATTCCTTCGATGTAGGTTATCAGACCCTGTCCTTCTGCTTGATCATCATGTTAAAAAAAGAAGCATTAAACTGGAAAGTTAATAACTTGAGAGCAAGTTCAAAATAGCTTGAATAGATCGAAAGAATCTTAGGCTCTCTACAATCCGACTATACCGAGCAATATTTCAAATCAACAGAAAGTTCCCACTACTTAAATCATGTGGAACCACATTTGTACTGTCCTATCCTGGATTACATAAACCGTTACAGAGAGAAGGCGCCGGATTCTCAATCACCAATGAACGAAGTGACCCAAGACAGCAGCGAACTTCGTGCCCTGTTGGCTTCGAATTCACTGGTCAAAGACACACTGGATGAATTGTACACAAACCCACAAACTTCTATTCTCGAACCAACAGTCTCCGATTATATCTCACTGGTAAACAAAGGTGAAGTACTCGGTAGCCAAGCCCCTGGCAGCTCGCGAGCAACAGAATATGCGATTGAGTATTTCTGCGCGATGACAAAACACCTAAGAAATGTGATGACCTGGTCCATTGTCAAAGATCCGGTACACCACGACCTATGCATTGCAAACTTCGAGCACACGGTTAGACATGCACTTACCGTGAGCCAAATGATAGCTAGACACATCGAAAGTTTCATGGGTGGAGCAGCAAAACTGAAAAATGTTCCAGACCTGCTTCAACGAGCTGTGAATGGTGACGCTGAAGCCAACCAGGAACTTTTGTCCTTACTAGGTCAAGGCAAGGGATCTTTTCTACTTAGCAGTGTGCAACAGACTCAGGGTCAAGTAGTGGATCGTATATTGAGGCACTGCGCTACCGAAACCCAAATCGAGGAGATCGAGGCAATGCTGCGGCAAACACAGTCTGAGGACAATGGTGAGACTATCAAGTGAGCAACCTTGTTTATTGGTAATAATAGTTTCTAATTTTTCTTTAAAAGTTAACCAATGAATGTACTAGTTTCTCTTCCAACACAGAAGGTCCCAATGATTACCATGAGTGGTGTGATTTATTAAGTAACTCACGTGTGTCCCACCCTTAAGAGGAAAAACGTCCACGTGTTTCGATACGAGCATTATGTCACAAATCGACTGGGGTTTGGTTGACACTTCGGATGGGCGTGGACATTCAATACGGGCACCGGGGTACTGTCGAAGACGTCAGGTCGTGTGATCTAACTGATCACCTGGAAGAACTGTTTGCGATTGACCAGCCAAACACAACTGGACAGGTGAATAGAGGCTATGTATGATCGCATGTAATACGTGTTAAGTTTCAAAAACGGAAATCAGGCCAGCAGAAACGTGTCCATGTTATCGACACTTCAACAAATCACTGTGCTAAAAATGTGTCAGTTTAATTCGCATTATCCACAAACATTTGTACTGTATATCATCGTATTATGTTGTTGCAGCATGATTGAAAATGAGCAATGTTGTGTTCCTAAAAGAACCTCAGATGAACGCTGCGTCAAAATACAAATTAATTTTTTGTCAAAGTACATACTGAACATTGAAAATCTTAGATCTTTCAGTATGGTTGTTATCATTAGGTCATCAGCTATGGGCGGTCATAGGGTGTAGTACCAATTTCCACCCGGTTGATCCCTGGTAGTCAGTGATGTCGTTCACTCGACGGACAGTCCCAAGGTTCTCTGTCTGTCCGTTCGCTGTCATGTGGCAGATTCAATGTGTCGGCCAGCATTGTATGTGTCTTCGACTATGCCATTTCTACATTCATTTTTGTCCTACCTGGACTCACTCAAGCAATCACAATGCGTCAAAACCCCTTTCGGCTTTACCACCTGAAACCTCAGCACAACGTATACACCAAATTATAAACCGGTATATGTAGTAGTCAGCAAGGAATAACTAAAGCCAACTTGGAAAATATTTAGATAGACTGTCAAGCAGAAATTCCACCGGGGATGGTGTCTGGACGTACTCATACAGTTGTTTATCCTGTCCACTGTCAGGTTGTTAATCATATAGCTGGTGTGAAATTGAGGCAGTTAACTTCATGTATCAACGTATGTAGTCAGACACTGATACGGAGTCGGGACTTTTAAGTAATAAATGATTCTCCAACCCAATAAATCCATGGCATCTGCAGTCCGTTTGCCAGCAGAATAGTTTGGTGGACAGAATGTATTTCACTTTCCGATACTCGTTTGGCTGTGCACTGCACTTAGCAAAATCTGACAGTTTGCGTCGCAAACTATAAACATCAGAATGTTTTATAATATACGTCGAAATACTTCTTACGTATTGTGTTCTAGACTTATTAACTCGCTTCTTCCGGCTAACTGCGTTACATTCAACGGGTAGCAACTGTAACTACCTCGAATCGAAATAGGTTAAAATGAGTAACTTTTGTTTATCATCTCCGACAAGGTAACATTGATCCACTGTCGAAGAGCCTAGTCACAATACAATGTCGAACATAGCACTCACCTTCTCCCAGCTTTTATCCAGCAGCATAGAAATCCCATATGAAGAGTGCCTTACTTGTTGACTGCAAGCGTTCCGTTCATCGTGCCGTGAGTCGACTGCTAACAAGCGTCGCGTTGAGGTATGGTGGGAAGTATTGTAAACCAGCTGACTCTAAATACATCGCTCAATTATTATACGTGAAATCTGAAAGTCCGATCATCTAATGTCTTAATTTATTTGCCTCAGGCTTTGAGAGCAGGCCATCTTTGTTTCACTGTAACAGTGATGTGTGTGTGCAGCTACTTTCTAAGCCTACCCACTAACAATCGGCGTGGGCATCATTAATCAGTTTTTGGACAGGCAAAATCTCACTTGACCGTTGTTTTAACATATTTTCTCGCTATTGTAGTCAGCGGTCTCAGGTCGTTAGCAAGACCACGGTCGATGAGTCCGAAAGGCGGGTATAGTTTGGTCGGGCGGCTACTGCCAAAATGTTAGAGTAAAGGTGTACGTACGGTGTAATTGTCGTTATTGAAAACTGGGTACCTTGTAGGAAAATGTGCTGAGATTAAGATATATTGTCCAACTTTGTCACCATCATTCATCTTCATGACAATCTGCCGTTTTTTGCACATAAAATGGAGATGCTCACTCAAAACGGGGCACTCAACCGCTAAAATTCTAACTGGTTCAGATCGTTACTAGTAGCTGAAAGTCGCTTTTTAACACACTGGCAACCAGGCCTGCTATCAGTGTGACAGAAGCCTGCTCATGGTCTGACTATACACGTGGATTTGAAAGATTCCCCATACCAAACAAGACGCATGGATGGTAGATGTATGTGATCGATCGTTGCGATTGACCTCACAATTGTCAGTCGAACGGTCTCAACCTGCCATGTCTCCATGTAATGATATTCCACACATTATCAGACCGTCGGATCACAGCCGTATTAGGTGACTATGTGAACTGCAGCGGACATTTTCGTGTATTTACACTCCTGTTACACCCCTGTTTGATCCACTGCTTATCCAAATCCCGACATAATAGAAGACCTAACAAGGGACCAATCCAAACGTAGCGTTAAAGACACCACATCAAGATTGGACGAAAAGCCTCAATGTTACACTGTCTGTTAGTTGGGAAGTTTTTTGTTCTGTATTGCACTAATCAGCCTACAGCTTGAATTTGCAGGTGCTAATACCATCAGCCAATGACAAAATGTGATTTATTCAACACTGTCGTGTATCTGTAAATGCGGCTTTTTGTCTCATGAATAAGGAACTGCATACTACGAGATCTACTCCTTATTACCTGCGTGGAAGGTTTCAATTCGAATACGATCTCTAGGGCTATTCAAAGTTCCCAATTCCCAGTATTACATATAACCCGACCAAACTTGCGAAATCAGAGTGTGAAAGGAGAAAGTGTACACTGATTTGCATCATTCAGTACGAGATCAAAACGAACGTGACGTGTTGACCATAAATGCCATCATTCCGGCAGGTAATTGATCAGAAAGTAGAAATCTACTGGTCATACAACCAACGGCATCAACACTTCTTCTTATCATATAGATGGAACATCATCCACAATTGATCACAGCTGTCGCATTCCAATAGACCTTCCAGTTGGTCCCCTTCGACAAAAAGCACTAGACTCAAGTTTCGTTCTCATTAGAGCTCGTCAGTAATGCATATCCTCGCCACTGCCGGGACAAGAACCACGGCCACCCCGTTTATGAGGCA
This sequence comes from Paragonimus skrjabini miyazakii, assembly GCA_014338405.1. Taxonomy (NCBI): domain Eukaryota; kingdom Metazoa; phylum Platyhelminthes; class Trematoda; order Plagiorchiida; family Troglotrematidae; genus Paragonimus; species Paragonimus skrjabini miyazakii. The sequence continues at coordinate 6,514 of JTDE01003579.1, forward strand.
ACCGTGTTTACCACTGCGCCATTGATCTCACGTTAGGTACGACCGAATTATCATATGTGAACACTCAACCACTTTCGCTTGTGAGTAGTGATCAGGTTGTCCGATCGCCTCGAGAGAAGACACAGTTACTATCTAACTCCACTCGATGACCCCTCAACTAGGACTTCTCTGTAAGTTGAAATCACAGAAATCATTGACTTGTTGAGCGGTATTCTTACGACAAACACAGCCTAATCATACATCAGAGCAGCGTTTCTGGGGTCAACACTTAAACGACTGATTGGTGGTGATAACGATTAGATCTGCGAAGTTCACAAGTGCTTGAGCTGCCTGGGACTGTTGGCTGTATGGGTGTTAGTAAGAATGTATTAAACAGCATGTCAGTCGGCAGTTGATTATTGATTTGTCAATAATCTTGGTCTTCATCAACTCGTGGTCTCAAGTGATTTACATGACTTGGCTAAATGGAGTTTCTATCTCTAACTCCACAGACAACAATATCCTAGCGACTGACAAGGATGCTTGATAGGCAAACCTCCCGGTGTGACGCATATTTCGCACATAAACAACAGCTCCAGGACGAATGTATCTGGGGTATACGCCACCATCCCTGATAAAGTACTGTTCCACTGGCTTACTACTTTCCACTGAAGAATGGAATCCGTACTCAACGTCCCAGAAATGCTTCACCCGGTATTTGCTGTTCCGGTGTCGCTGTGTTAGGTGTTGAAAAGTAGGCTCCCAGAGAACCAGCTTGCTGAAAAGGTCAGCTTGAAAAGGTCAGCCTTCATAAGAAATACATGATTAGTATGGATGTCAGTTCGTTATTCACAAATGTATCCCTACATGAAACCATTCGCATCGTATGTGATTACGTCAGTGCGAATCAACTGGAATTACCCAGTCCAACGACTGAACTCAAGCGCCTCCTTCTGTTGTGTACCGCAAATGTGAAATCTTACTTTCAACACAAATGCTATAGGCAGACTGATGGCGTAGCCATGGGAAGTTTCTTGGGACCTATTTTAGCTGATATTTTTACTGTCCATCTAGAAAACCGAGCTCGAGAGACTATCTCTAAAACGGATTTATTTATCTTATGTGTGGACGATGTGTTAGTTGTGACTGATAGTAAAGAACATGCCGAAGATGTTCTGATGGTATCCAACGGACTGCATGCTAACATTATATTAAATTCTAAACGTGAATGTAACGATTCTCTTCCGCTCTTGGATATCCGCCTTACCCGAAGGATTGACGGTTCGTTGCAACGCCCAGTTTATCGCAAGGGCACTTGGAATGACTAATACTTACACTTTAACAGCTTCGTGCCAAGACGTCAAAAAACAGGCCCTATCAAAACGTTATTCAATAGAGCTAGAAAGATTTGCACTCAGGACACAATCGAGGGTGAACTACACCTAATTAAACAGGTTCTCTTGGACAACGGATACCCACAATCACCGATCTCCACGTTTTCGAAGAAAAAATACGCACGAGCAAACGTTGATATTGGTACCAAAGATGAAAGCCTTTCTACAACTGCCGTTCAAAGAGGACGATGTCAGTACGTCGCTACAACACCGATTGAAGGTCTCTGTATTACGGATGTATAATGCCGCAGAGCTTGTGTTAACCTACACCAAGAAAAAGATTCCTGTTTCTCTTCTTAAACCTCAGATACCTCCGTTCGCCAGATCCCATATCACTTACCGACTTTCATGTAGTTGCCAGGTCGACTACATTGGCATAACGGAAGGGCAGCTGAAGTTTTGGATCTCGGAACACAATCCAGCATGGATAAGGAAACATGTGACGTAGATTCAAACTGATGCCCATGTGTGCACCCAGCAACCACCACGCAAACCACCGGCATCAGCGATCGCTCGTAATCTTCTGGACAGCCATCACCAGGTGAACCCCATGCAGGCATTCTCAGTTGTTTACGCAACTGATAAGTCCCGGTTGTTAAGATATGCTGAGGCAGTTGCTCTGAAACGTTGGTGTCCCGCTCTGTGTGTGCAGAAAGACTCTTTTGTCAGTCTATCACTCCCATGGTAATGATGCTATTGTCTGATTAGCGAACAGATCCATCGTGTGTTTTCTTTATATGTCAATTTCACAACTGACCCCTGTTTTCCGCCTTATAATCTCCTGTTCTGTAGTACGCATTTGATAATATGCAGAGAAATTTGCCTGGCCATAAATCGTGTGCATTTACGGTTTTGACTGCTCTACTCCCAGAGTACCATTAAGCATTTCCTGTACTCATTCTTCTCTTTTCACTTCATGTAAGGCCCTCCTAGACCTGTCTACGAATAGCCTCATTTGGTCGATTGACGATGAATGATAAGCGGGCGTGAACACATGATGGGTGTCACTGTTCACACAACATCCTCAAAACGCCACTGAAATGAACAGCAGCTCATTGTCGGTAGCCAAAATCTCCGCAGCGCTGAGTTGGAAAATAATCTTTGGAGATAAGAAAGGGTTGTCTAAATTGTGGTTATCCATAATAGGAAACTTCTGGCCACTTCGGGTGTCTGCAAAATCAAGGTTAACCCAGGACTATCGTTTGCTAGCCTTAAGCCATGAGTACCAATTAGCTTCAACAGGTACTTTGCCACCGTTTTACAGTTTTGTAGGTCCAAACCAAATTTTCTATTTGATATCGGTTCCCGACTTTTGTCCAAGTGCGACTGCTTTGTTGCGCGTTGGTGCAAAATTACAGGAATCATTACACGATCTGCTAGCAACAAACATCCATTTGCCACAACGAGAAAACCATTTCAATCTTTTTATCTACTCACTTACTTGTTTGACTCTTTTGGAGGTACGGAATAATTTGCTGTAACAAAACATCCTTTTCTGCTACCTCTGTCACTGTTTTGACAATTGGTGGTAGGTTACAGAATTAGTTTGAAAAAGTCTGTAAGCGTCATCCATCACCGATATTGACAGAATTGTTGGATCTTCATCGAGCTTTGTAACTCTGTTCTGTTATCAGTGGGTAACTTATCTCGCGGTATCTCTCTCGCTACTGACCACAACAATACCACTATCGTGCTTTACTAATAAGAACAAAAGATTGTCAATTGCTTCAAATTATTGACTAATGGAGTTGGAAGGTACTGAACTGGTTTTAGCCAAATTCATCGGGTCTTAGCTTACGAAGAACTTTCAAAGAGTCTAAACCGAGATATCCTGAGAAAGGATAACATCGCATGTAACTGATGTAAAGTCTGAAAGATTGGCTCCTTAAGACTGACTTCATGAAGAGAAAGTGTCAATAAACTAGTTGTGTACAGGTCGCCACGTACGAACTGAAGAGGAATGTTGCCATCATCACCAGCAGAAACTCCCTGTTTTCTACAAGCAAGTTAACCCATAAATCGTGACCAGTAGACCGTCGGTTCACCGGGTACTGGAGCGCATCAACTTCCATCCATGAGGTAGCGTTTCGAGAAAGTGACTGGAAGAAACGTTAAAAGCGAATGGTCTGTAGCAGAATTATCTGATAAACCAACATTCACAAAGGATCTCATTGTTTCTGGCCGGCCTTCGTTTTATTTTTATAATGGTGTCATTACGAATAAAGAAACACATCGGGTACAAAAGAATCATCATATGATGAAGAAACCTATCATAGTTTCAGTCCCTAGGTTTGGGCGTAGTTACCTGTGTACAACACCACGCCCTTAGGTCCGAACCTTTTCAGGATACGATCGACAGTACCAAATTTACCAAAATGTTGTCCGGTTTCTTGTAGTAATATCTGGAAACTCTGAATCACACACATTGTGGTTGTGCTTGCTCTCAACAGGGTGGGGGCATCTGCACACTAGGTGCACCCTGTAAGCTCCTGGTTGGACCAAAAGCTTGAACCGGTGAAAAATTGTGGTCGTTCTTTTGTTAATGAACATAGAGGTTTTACCCTAAGTAGTCACGAGCTAGGACACTGTGGACCAACAAAATAAGCGATACATTCTCTACAACTGATCACGAAACAATAAGCAGAAACTGATTAAGGCAATAAGGTTGCTGGCCTCAGTAATCTTATACTGTAGCCGTGAGTCGGGCTGTCACTGTAACTGACGGATAGTTACAATAGATATTAGGCTTCACGAAATGTGCACCTCTTCATCCTGTTGAACGTATGTACGACCACAGTGTAGGATGTCCTGATTCAGGTGCACCACATTGTAAATATGACCAGTGTGACAAGTGGCCAGCCAGAAACCAGAAACCTACTGATCTATCATGGCCAGACTGCTAACAGTTAAAGCGAGTAACGATACGACAATCGTGCAACCTGAAGCTCAATAAATGGGCAGTCGACTTGGTAACTGCCACCCCGGTAACCGTTAGGTTCCATCACAGGAGTGACAAGAATACGAACAGTTCAACCGACCCAATGGAGTGATGGAATCGGCGTTGGCGGTAGATGTGCAATTATGCGGCGGGGTTAAGCTAAAGGACGCCCACGAGAAGGAGTGAATGAGGAATTCGAACGAAAGCAGTCAAACTTGCCCAAACAGAAACGTGAATGAGGCAACATGTATGGGTGATCCAGTCCACTAAAGACGAAGGAAGACATGTCACGAGAAGTCAACAGTTTGTTCACTCTTATCGGTTGCAAACGTAAAACATTAGATTTTATATAACATGCATATATCAAAGGCAGGAACGGTTTTGCGTGAGCCGATCGGTTGGTATAAGGTCCAAGGCAGACAAGCTGTCTTAGACAACGGTTTATGCATACACAGGGCTGAAATACGGTCAATGATTAGCACTGTCTCAGAAACTGCCCGCAAACACGGGTTTCCTTTACGCAATAATATGTCACACCAGTCAACCGAGTCACCAACTTGACCTGCCTCCATGATGTGTCTTGCCAATATATGAGGTCGAGCTTCTGTTCTCACACTGTGTTGTTATTGTCTGTTGCCTCACCGCGCGCACCAACCATTGGCATATGTTTAGGAATCCTTTAGAGTAGGCCCTAAATTGTTCTATCGATATGAACCTCGCCAAAATTGTAAATGAACTGTTAAACTGTATGAAACACGAAGCATTTCGGTAAGATACGATAGTAAACAGGCTGAGCAACACTTCGAGTTAAAAGTAGCGGATGCAGTTCAGCCGTATGGTATTAGCAAGCCGCTGCAAACTGCATTTTACGACTTACGTCAGCTGTGATATCATCATCAACATTGAAGGGTAGTGATACCTGCTTCTCTGCAACCGTGTATATATCACTCTTGAGCGGCCTTCTTTTGCTGTGAATGTCAATAAACTTCTTGAGATATTCGTCTGCGACTGAAACCACCTTTAATAGTGATTCTTGTTCTAGTATACAGTCATCAGTGCAAGTCTACCGGGTTCTAGAAAGCAGTGTTCTTAAGAAGGTCTCGTCTATACGCAACCGGCACAAACAACGAAAATCGTTTGTACTGACTGTTCAAAATGACCTCGAGATGCACTGAACGTTGTACTGAACTGTCGTGCTGTCTGATGGGTAAAATACTTAAAAAGGGTAAACTATCATCACAAGAAACAATAAGATTCTGATGAGCAAAATTTAGCAGGTCAGAAAGTGTAAGAAAATGTACATTACTAGTGAAAGTTAAGATATCGTTCGCATATCACTGATAAAAGCTTACGTCAGCAGTAGCATGGAACCGGTGAAATTTAACCATGTTTAAATATATATACGTCAGTGCCGTTCCTAGTGAACTATCACATCATTAACTTGTTTGTATTACAGTCCACAAAAATCAGAACAAACATTCTGTGTGCACAAAATTACAAACTCCCTGAGATAAGCAAGAATGGTGTACAAAGATCAAGTTTGACTGAAAATAAATGAACATAAAAATCAATCTATGCGTTGTTTATCATATGATTCCAACAGTAGGTCTATCATATCCAACCTTAATTGCGCACAGACGTACAGAGTTCTGCACACGTCCGAAATCTGCCTGACAGTTCTGGTAATCGGTACATAGGATCGGAATCACTGGCTGAGTGGTTGCATTAATCTGTACAAGCTACTCAAGAGACAATAAGACAAGCTTATAAGTTTTCATATCGCCGGAAGTTTTTTGTACTGTCTGAAATTTTCTCTGCTGCCGATCGTTTGAGTGTCGTATCTGACAGAGGGTGTTCACGTTATCGTAAATTACCGTTCCATCACATAGTTGAAGAAATAAATTAAAATTAAGCTTTCGACGTTTCTTCTCTCTTCATTCTTTTAGAAGATTAGTTGATGGCTGGATGAGATTGTTCAAAAACGCGTCCAAACTGGCTGTTAAACTTGGAGTCTCAAACACAATTAAAAGAACCAAGAGTTTACTTCTAACCAAAGATTTTCAACGGTTAATCAGTCGATTACCCGGTGAACTGGAGATGAAACATGAACCTGATGATATTGTCCCAATGACCGCTGCCGAATTGGATGTGATACACCAAACTGCAATCAGTGCGGCAGCGATTCCGACGAAAACAAAATATCCGGCACTGGTCAAGCGCAAGTTACTTTTCAAGCGGACGAGTTCTGTCGGACGTTCTGCCATGAATGACAGGAAGGGGGAGACTTATGTTCAATCGAGAAAACCAAAATCACTCCAAAAAACTGATGTCATGTTATCAGATCTCGTCTTACCCGATTCAGTAGAATCCGTAACCGATGAATCTGGAACAGGCAAACCAACCAGTAAGCGTAGACTCACTTCGGATCAGCTGATGACTACGCCGGAGTCCGGTACTTACCTGGATGCGGTGACGATCCCGGTCAGTAGGGGCAAAACGAAACCGGTGGAAGGCAGTTTTGAAATGGCAGCAAAACGGCTTACCTGTGAGTATGAAATAGGCTGCGTGATATTTGTGGCACAATGTATGTGGGACCTATGGACTTAACATCCCGGTTAGGCCTGGTAGGTCAAAGGGAATCACGGTGTTGAATTTAAAACGAATAAGTCCTCTCAGTGATCACTTAGACTTGGTTCGATAACCGTAGTTTCACCAGTGGCGGTCGTTAGTTGCCAAACAAATGCAACCGTCTGTCATGTAAGCAACATTGGTCGTATGCAAACAATCACTCAGGAGGCATTAAAGAGGTGGGAGGAAACTACTGATACTCAAAAGGGAGATGAAAGAAGTCTGGCTAATCGGAATGATGCAATTTATCATACGACCTTTAAAAGGGGGTTAGGTCCGAAAAATGTCATTTTGGAGACAATCAAATATTTACTCCGGCCCATCAGTCCTGTTCTCTTTTGTACTAGTCAGGTGCAAATAACAAAATAATTTCTATAAGTACAGATTAAACATCACCCACAATTGATCCCAGCTGTCGCATTCCTATAGACGAGCCAGTCGACCCCTTTCGAACACCAGAAGCACTAGCCTCGAGTTTCGCTCTCATTAGAGCTCGTCAGTAATGCATATCCTCGCCACTGCCGGGACTAGAACCACAGCCACGCTGTTCATGAGGCAACCGTGTTTACCACTGCGCCACTGACTTCACGTTAGGTACGACCGAATTATCATATGTGAACACTCAACCACTTTCGCTTGTGAGTAATGATCAGGTTGTCCGATCGTCTCAAGAGAAGACACAGGAACTGTCTTGTTATGGACAGATGCGATCAACTGTGGGTGATGTTCAGTCCTGATATTGGTATGTTCGCCGAGCTTGGCATTTAGGTTAGGTTCAATCTGTATGAAATTCAAAATCCTCTACTACTCATCGATAATTTCCGTAAATGATGCATATCACTTACCATACTGTTCACATTTTATTCCATTAACGTCTCAAATGCTGTGATCTTTGTGCCGCGCATAGTGATAGTGAATCTAGACGGTTCTCATGGTTTCACGCCATCTAAATGTACCGAATTTGAAAACTGTTTACGATCTACTGTTCTTTGCACTTCCACTTGTGACGTGTGCCTACGCAAGTGCTTTCCTTTTCTACGAGACTCGAGAGGAACTGTTGGTTAAGTAATACACCTATCAAAAGTCTAGCCTCAGACAAAATCGGACAACGACTACTCATTTGAGTGCATTTAGAAAATGTTTCTTATTCATGCATCAAACGACTTTCACACTTTTATAAATGTGTGCTTCATTTAATAACAAGAAGGGTGCAGGGGAATTTTAACCATTACCAGCTTGATCATTCAGTAACAATATCAACAGTTCAAACGTCGTCAAGAAAGAAAATTGAGTCGTATTTTTTCCCAGCATTGTTTGAACATATGAATTAACCCGTATCGGCAACACCATTGTAGGACGTTCTGGTTGATGTCACCCTTCCAAGTGTTGAGTTTCCAATCCTCAGTTCAGTTGCAGCTTGTTGTCTTTTGTGGGATCCAAGTTAGCATCCAGTTGAAACGCACTAGCAACAGGTGTATGCGGTTAGTTAACTTGATTAATTTATCAATATTCTCATCAATTCATCGACAGTATATTTCCACTACAAAGGAAAACTTCTGACAGAAAATAGTAGATCGAAATGTATTCAAGCAGCCCTCAGAGAAAAAACGAATTGTGCACAAAATGAACAACCGCGACAAAATCCTACGACCATCTCATGCGTTATAACTTTATAAGGCCTACCACTATAGGCTCCTACTATTTCGGCTCAGCACTCTGATGTGTCGAACGTCATTGTTCGTCATTCTTTTGCTTTCACCTGTACGGTGTACTTAAATAGTACACGAGTGTTGAGATCTTTCATCTAACTCCTGTATGCTTGACCGCATCTGTTGGAGCTCTAAAACCTTCTCCCTATCCAATTCGTTCACTCGTGACTTACAGGATTTATAGGGTTCACAGGATCTTTATAGATCAAAATTAGATGAGAACGTTTGTGTACATTTGAATATGTGATGGACGGTTTAAAAAGAAAAGGTGAAGCAGGAGATTGTTTCAAGTTCAGCCAATCAGCAACTAAAAGTCTATGAAAGAGGAAATTAGAATTTTATGAGCGGAATAGAAACTGCCTATCATGTATATAATAATAACACTGCAACAAGTAGCCTATCAACAACAGTATGAAGTTGACAATATCTTTACACTATCGTAGTGATTCGGATGATCAAGTTGTCGAACTTCTAGGTTCAGTTTCCCGAATTGTTGCATCAAGTTCACTCTTGAATTCAACTACCAATGACCCAGTTACGACAGACAGATAGGCTGTACCAAAATGAGCACATCAGGACACTGAAAAGTACTCGCAGTGGACAGCGTAAGGCTGATAACGAACTTACATTATTGAATCCGAATAGACGAACTAAAAACCACGTTATTTCCCTACCGTAGTATATTATCACGTTAGCTGCAGTTACTGCGTTCCACTGACAGGATCACAACTATATTTTCGGAAATCACATGATGTGCATAGGACCATCTGTATGTAGGACTTTGACCACCATAGATCTAACAGTTCATCACGCGTGGTCCACTGAGATCAACCTTTTCACTCCATCCCGCATGTTTCAAGTGTGTTCCTGCTAACCGTTTTTTGGTACCGAAGGAGAAATACTAAATTTGAACTTCTATCAATGGCCATCTTTTCAGTGATATTTTCAAGTTCAAGGGTTTTTTTAGGCCACTCCTATGAAAACGCTAAATTTCCGTTTTTTTGGTCAATGGAACACTAACCTGACCAAGCTTGACTTGATTCTCCCCTTTATGAAATGTACAGCGCGATCATTGCACAAACACTCGATAGCATATTGCGCCAAGCAATTTATTTTACAATGAATTTATTTATTGCATGTACTTCGACTGAATGAGGTTAAAGTCGTTTATCATAATCTGGACTGTGTGCGCGAATTTCGCTGACAGATCGTCAAATGAGGCAGTTCACTCCATTTGTACAACAGAGTGCCGGTAGAGCAGACTGCATTTGTGTTTTGTCAGTTTTGTCGACATGATCAACTAGAAGTAAAAAAAAATGTTGTGAAGCTTGGAGTCGTCTGTCATAATTTAATGAATTAAGTTATTAGACATAGTTTCCATTCAAAAACCCAGTCAGACTTCGGGCCGAGGTTTGTAGGGGACTAGCCTTAAACCAAGGTATTAACACTAATAGTCAACTCAAAACGCAGTCGCTGAATAATCCACTTTAGACAATCTTGATCTAGGTGGAGCAGCAGCACCAAAACGATAAGCACGCACCAGAAGTATTTTGTAAGATTGGATCAATTCATACAAGTGATGTTCATTTGGTACAAGAACAACTAATCTAGACTGTATAAAAAATAAGGCAAAATCTGAAAAAATATACAATACACTATAGGACTGATCTCATTTTGGTACGTTGGTTTCAATGACAGTTTGTATAGTTCCATTTTTTTAAAAAAAGAACAGGCAGGGTAGATATGTACAACTTATCATCTGAAATTTTCGTTGAATGTGGTGGCGTTTATCAGCACTCACTAGCGGATAAATCGAGGATGACCAGCGAGCAGTTTCAAATCAACGGTTCGGCGGATCAATATCATGTCATGTAGCCGTCGACAGCTGTAGTGGACAAATGACAACTAACCTGAAGCTGAATACCAATGTTGGTAGATTAGCCACTACATATCGCAATCGCCCCACGTTTTGGAAGCTCCTCGATTCTCATCCTGTAGTTGGAGACAAGTTATCGGTGCACGTGACGTGGACGTTCACTCTGTTTGATAGAGCTGTCTGTGAAATAACTACCGTTATCGAAACGAGATGGTGAAAGTTTCAAGGGCAATGTTTTGCGGACACCGTCATAATCGTTTGCAACTCGTTCGCTTGCAAAATGTAGATACTTTGATATTGCACTTCTGGAAACAAGCCTAGGTTTTGAGTAGCAACTCTCTGTTCTCCCTCCATTTAACTCTACTGTTACCATTTTATTCTCCCGGTTATATGGAAGGTAATAATTAGTGTGGACCACTTATTTATTGTGATGATTATAAAAGATTATACCGTCTTATTTGCGAGCGTTCAGTCGTAGCCACTCATGGGGATATTGTAGTAACTTGCGTGAAATATGCAAAGGAACATAGGAATTCATTCTGACAAAAAATGGTAGTCACCATATATGAACTTATCACTGGCAACTGTGACGTCCCATGGTCATCGTTTTGCTGTTGAAACATATATCACCTCTGTCGAGCTCCCAAATAAACAGTCCTTGTGTCACCCGCGTTCTCAACAATCAGCAGAATTTCTGTCGACGGTGGCTATAACGACCCGACTACTTCGGTTGTGTCGTACGAACGAGCTCCGTTTACAGTTTGCTAATAAGTGATAACATGTTAACTATAGCCAGCAGAGCTTTAAATGGTCATGTGACAGGATGTCAGCCAGCTAGAGTAAATATTAAATCTTATTCAGCATCTACTGTGTCTTGCTGCTTGTCTGTGAGGCTCACTTGTTTGCATGCCTTACCAGTAATAGTATTTCGATGTACCAGCAATCTAATCCCCATGTACATCTTTTTCCTGTGATCCCGCTTGAGTATATGACTGATCCTTTGCTTGCCTAGACTTGCATGTTAGTTACACTGTACGAAACAATCCGTCGCTTTCCTGAACTGCTGCAAAGCAGAACACCCTCTTCCCATATAATGGTATTCCTTGTTATACTACCGTTTTGCCGTCTAACAGTACAGTAGTGCTCTACTAAAATACGTCACCCACACGAGCGTGATCTCAGTCTCAATTTATTTGTAATGAAGCGCATTTTGAAGCGACTGTTATGCCAAAATTATACGGGTTTATTATTGTTGTCCTTACTTTGCAGACCAGCCAGTTCGACTAAAGGCCCTGAAGGAAGATACTAAGGTGAGTAGACGTTAACTGACAACGATTCCTTGAAATTAACCAAACAGCTCGAAACCCTGTCTATGCATTAAGCTGTACACTCAGATGGGCGTTATTTTTTGTGTTTACATGCTTCAGTCTCCTACCCGATGACGTGACTTCAGCAAAGCCTAATAAATCATTTTCTTGTAAACGAAAGGACTATGGGGTTTGCCTGCTAACTGATTAACCTGTGGGGTGGAAATACACTCTGCGACAAAGCACGCGGGCAATACATCTTTTGGTACTATGTTGTTTGTTAACGAATCAACTACAAATGAGCACTGAACAAACGAAAAAAATATTGTTGGATAACTGTTGGCTGAAATTTAATTTGAATTACTTATAGAGGATAAACTATAAACAAAAGGCCACATAATTCACTTCAGCACTTCCACAAACCAGAAGAAACCCAAACTTATCTATGCTCACTTCGAATCAGTCACTAATTCGGTCGTTGTACTTTACAACGCGGCTTCTTCACATACATTACAACCTAACAGACTTCATACTGTTTACGGGGTTAAGATTAGAACAGTAGACCGGCCAGCCGAAACCTTAAATCCCGGAACAACCGATTACACCCTCGCGTTATGTAGCGCAAGAATTAACGGAATTTCATTCTTTAAAATTGTACCCAGTTACCAGTTTGTGGATGAGTAAAGCAACATGAAGTGTTCCAGCCTTAGAGGGTGAGAGAGCACTACCTAGTGAGATCGATCCACTCATCTCAACTGCTGGAAGTGCTTTCTACGTCGTTAGCGAGTGTCCTTCTTTAGTACGCCGGTTGATGCATACTTCCTGTATCAGAAAATGAGCCTTGTATTACCAGGACCAATGTTTATCTTTTCACCGATGAACCTGGGAAATGTGTTTCATTTGTTGCCGATTCATAAAACTGAATATATTATTTTTTTGCGTTTTAGCCCTTGGTCTATTCACAGCTCTTGTAGAGAGATTAAGTTTGCATACCGACTTAAATTCCAAAATACAACCCGCTCAACGCTAACCACCGTTCATCTTATTTTCCCACAATCGCACGAGATCTCTTCTGTTCACTAGTGTGCTGTTCTGTTTGTTTATTTAAGCAGTGTGAACACATATCTGGACCCCTATGATTTGATAGAAGACTCGTTTGTTCAATCACACAAACTATGAAACTAACGTATTCAGTCTTTCAAATCCGTCAGTTCCCTACTCGAAAACAAATGCAAAGTGCTATGACGGTCACATGGGGCTTGACGATATAACAACTGCATCACACCTAGACCACTGATGATGTGATCGCATCAGCTGTAAAGTTGCCTAATACTTATGTGGTTCTCCATGAACCTGGCAATTACTTTGCCAACTAACGTTGGGAAAGCCCATCAGCCTAGGACCAACAGGATGACCTATATAATAACCGCATATTTCTGACGCTACTACTTTCCATGCATTGTCTACAATCCACCTTTTATAAAGACTACTCAAAAATTCCCGCTCTCAGCTGTCCACGAACATTCAAGGACTTGTCGTCGTCAGCACACATTTAGTGAGCAACAGGTTGCTACAAAATGGAATGGCTACTCATTTATGTTTTGCGTGAATATTCGACAATGCACCGTTACGTATCCTGATCCCAGTCTTTTGAACTAGTACTGATATGGCTAGCAGTCTAATAGTGACTGTGAGCATCTCTTCGATTAGACCTGACATCTTCAAATAAGTTCACACACACCGGTAGATCGAGACCATGAGTTGCTTGGTTGAATACAACTGTTCTGGAAGAACAAAGTTTGAATTGGACGCCCTATTCATCCCGACATTAATTTGAACAGGACTAATAATCTATTCTTGCAAAATGAACTCCATCCGTTGCGACTCAGACAGGTGAACATCGGGAGAGTACACAGGCATATACACCATATTAACGACAAATAGAATGAACTGTGCAAACAGTAGATAATGAACGACGGGATTCAATCACAAGTGCCGATACTCCGATGGTGACTTAATTAACAAAACATGAGGTAAACTCGGTTTGTGTGCAGAAACTGGGGTTGGAACATTCTCAAGTACTGTAGTAACTTCAATCTGTCTTAAGGACTATCGTGTAGTGATCTGTTTTAAACAACCGCACCATCCGACATTCCAAGTCAGCAGTCAGGATTAAGAGCTCGATACGTAATCGAACCACAGCAAACACATGTTCGGGTGTCTGTAAAGGTTGATCGTCCGTAAACACTAGAGTGAGAACATTTCATCGGAGTACAGAGCTGTACGTTGATAAGATCTAACCGACAGATTTCGCTCAATGACAATCTTGTCGCATCCTCCATTAGCGGGTATTCCCGAATCACGTAATCGTTTACACCGGAGACAAATTGCTGCATAAATAAGAAACTCTCAAACTTTTTTCGATATACGCTACTCACTAAGACAGTGATCCCTTTCATGGCATGCATCCTTAAATGGCTACGTTCACTTGTCTCGGTATTGACGTCAATTTTGATGACGTTGTTGTGTGCATCTCGTTGTATACCTCTTTAATCACCATGCGATGTTGGATTGCGCCTCCGTGCTTCTCAGCACAGCGACTTGACTAGTCACTAATGTAAAAGTTAGTTAATGTTGAGTGATTATATAACGTCACTGAGAGGTGTAGGTGAAGTTGGATGCACTTTCAGTGATGAGGCTGCAGGATGGAGTGCCACCAGTTTTATATTGATTATTGTAGATCCCCTACTGCTTAAAGCACCGTATGAATTCATCGACAGGCGTTTTACTTCAGCAAACAATATTGGCAACCTAACAGTGTGTGCCGATGACATGTATCATTCGACCACAGGTAGGTGGGGTCAAACCAGCATGATTGCACTGCAGTCACCTGAGTTAATCAATGTAACCCAACGGTTTCTCGGGTTGTTTGTTTGCAAGGTGTAGGCGCCTTAATGTTGTATGTTTGAATATAGACGTAGCTATTTTTCTTGTAGTTAGATCATCTCCCATTTCCTTTTTTTCTTCTCTATTCTCATACAGGGTTTGCTTTTCCTTTTTCTTCGTGGTTGTGTGACTGTTAAGCATCAGTGTGAACCACTGATGTATTGCTGTCTACGATGTTGATGTTGACGTTGGTCGACGAAGTGGCTTTTTCTTGCTTCAACATAAAGTTCACGTCAGGCTTGAAACTGAAAGATGACCAGTGCCTATGCACCCTAAGATTGGTAACGGTGTTCTGGTTGCATCGCCACCACGGACAGCGAATTGGCGGAGTCTGGTTAACGTGCATCTGCTCCCGTTGTTAAGCGAGCCACCCCCGTGCTGACTACAGTTTGGTCCTCCCATACTGTAAACATGCACCACCTAGTGCTCAAGCGCACAATTTTACACACATATGCCTAGCAGCAGCTGCAGAAACCCCATGAATTGTGTGGCCACGGATGTGTGGGTATCCGGCTGGGTGAGAGAGACTGGTTTATTCCACCCGTCGGCACAAGACGAGATAAAGCGATGATCGTATCAGTGACACTACATAGAAGATGCGTGTCATTTGGCTTGCTGTACCAGGCAAGTAAACTCTGAAGGCAATTAGAACGTTCTGCATCCTAATCTCTATTCGATGAATAGAGCCACAGTTGTAAGGATAGTTGTACGGTCCATCTGTTACGTTCCTGTATGTGCATGCACACACGGACACACTCAATCGCTCACTCACGTGAACCTTTCTGTCTCACAGCCGCCGGTTGTAAAGTTCACATGCACATTCCGGCTAGCTTGCCCAGACAAGCTTTCTCCTTCTCTCATTGGCTTGTTTATTGATTCACCGATCTGTCCGCTGTAAACACCGTTCACTGTTAAACGTGATTCAATTTTCATGTTGGCTCAGCCAGGATACACAAGGTTCATCCTGCATCATTTCAGTTCTCACTTCAGTGCGCAGTGTAGACATAACAATATTTGTGACCTACGCAATAAGATCGTACGAAAGGCGGTCAGCTTAACTCCATTAGAAGTGATGCGGAACAATCAGAGCACTAGAGATAATACTTTATTCCTAAAACAAAGGAACTTCATTACCACATTCGTGATAAGTAACATTTTGAAAGAGATCAGATTCAGACGTTGTTAGGCACTTCAGTCAAACGGGTCGTGACTGAAAGATACAAAGAAGTGTCTTTTGTTTTGACCCGATTATCTTCATGTTATGGACGGTCGAAGCACAACATTCAGCGATGAAGAGATTTTCATCTTAATGAACATTTAGAGTATTACATGTTAAAGATATACGCCATTCTTCGTGATGCAAATGTTACGAGGCTGATGTGCTGAGCTGGCATTGTCCAAAATAGACCTTATCTGTTGTGCAAACACAGTGGTACACTGACTTTAGGGACATCCCTCTATTCTAAGCTGCAAACTAGATGGTTTCCGTCATACGTAAAAACCGGTTTCTAAATGTCTTTACTTACATCGAGATGGTACTCCCCTGAATTGAACTTTGTGCAAGACATTGTCCCAGTGACACACTTGGACAGTAATGAGTATCCTAAACGTGATCAGTTGATAAGTCGTATAATTCATTGGATTTATATTACTCACATTTTTATCTGGAGTCACCTGAGGTAGAAATCTCCGGCCATACAGTCCGAACATCCTAGAGGCACTAAGGGATAATATTTGAAATAAATGTTTGCTGCCTCCAAGACGACAGTAACAAAGATCTTGTATCCCGTCCGCAGCATAGATATGCATAAAAGTAGACTTCTGAAGAGACATTAGAGCAGTTTTTTTGACTATGCGTACAGTTTTTGATCCCGCCACCACTTTTGTCAGCAGTGGGGATATGCGTAGTCGTTTTTCACTAAAGTTTATCTCAATTTTGATGAATCAATCGAAATGCGCCGAAATAAATAAAACTGGTGTTATACTGGCAGCAGCATTCAGGTTGATAATGGAAACAGTTAGTTTTGACGCACTCTCCCATGCAGGATGATGCATGCTGAGCCCATCTCCGTGTATTGCCTGAACCGTTAACCCGGTCTTGTGGTTGATTCGATCACTAGTTGGGCACTGACCATGTGTACGAGGGAGAGCTTGTACGGATGATCACAAATATGTATGGAACCATAATGTTGCTGTATAAGAAATAAACTTATTAGTTTCTTGAAGGTAATTGTCGAAACATTAATAATTAATTTGAAATGATGTCACGGATCCTTATAGTATTAAAACTGAACTCATGCACCGATCTAAACTGATCCCAAGAAGAGCATTTCCATTAGTATCTAACTATGACAATAAATGATGAAAAGGAACAGGGCATCCGTTCGTTCTGGTATTCGGTGTAAATCCCGTTGGGGCTTTTAGCAGCTGAGTTAAATTAAAAAAATGCCTACGTTGTAAATATGCTCCGAGAAAAAGTAAGTCCACAAGAAAAGCACGAATTTAGCGCGACTATCAGTAGTAGCATCTGAAACTGCCCGATTAACAAACCAACTAACTTGAAAGTATTATGTTGCGTCACCCACGCGAGGGTCGTATTGTGCCGTCTTCATCCGACTCTTCGACTAATGAAACAAACAAGCATGCACCGGAATCACTGAGATTTTACTCGTCGGAGGTCATCCATAGTCAATGACGAACTGCCCAGACCAAAATACGAGCTGGGCTATCGCTTAAGTGAGTTCGGAGAGTACAAGCAAGTACGAGCAACATATTCCTAAACATATGCGGAGTATTTCGTAATCAGGGACTAGCTATGGTACTAACGAAAGTGTGAAAATTACAGATGATAGCTTTCAGACGATTAACTTCTATCCATCGATTATGGTGTGAGTATCATTTACTCAACAGAGTTCAATTGTTATTTATTATCGGTTAACCCAGCAAAATATTAAGTCAACTGACCGTTCTCCTGTTTCATCTTCCATACATTTCTAGATCAGTGCAGCAAAACTGAAGCCTCAAGTTCTGGTAAGTGATTTTACGGAGAATTTCCGATTCAGAAGTAGTTTCCTTAAATTTTCTCTTTGATCTAAACTGTCATCAGTGTGCATAGCAATGTATGTACCGGCAACTCAGGAGCAGGAACGGCTGGCACCACGACGGTGACGTGAAGCGAACTAATGTTGGAGTTCCTCTTTCACCGATGTACACCGTCGAAAATCAAGTTATCACCATAATGGGCTGCTCGATAACTGACAGCTTTCACGCGCCTCTATGTCCTATGCAGGAGGGCTTGTGTGCTTGCGTGTCGGTCCTGCTGTTAACTGGCTGACATGCCGACTAATCGGTTTTGTGCACGTGTGGGCGTCTGTACCGTCAGCTTACATCCGCGCACCACAAATTACGTTAGTAAACCACTGCAGTCTTGCCGGTTAGTCTTGGCTCTCTGTTTCCTGATACTCTCGTGTACATGTGTTGTGAGTCAAGAACGCGGATGGCGCAAGGGTTAGTTATCCAGGAAATCAACACATGGGTTATGCATTTCAATGTGACAACAAACAAAGACACTCATCTGTGTACGGTACTGGTCCCAGAACGTCACGGTTGCCACAGACTCCAATGCTCGGTATATGTATTTACCGAGAACCATTTCATGCTATGCTGCACTCCGACGTTTCTTCTTGTGTTTTTCCTGCGTCTACTTCAATGTCTATGCTCTGGCCTCATTACTGAATAGCAGTGGTGTGAGTAGGATAGTGCGATCGCTCGTCCTCACTACACATGTCTCGCGGTGTTCTCTTGCGTGTCCACAGCACGAATACAACCACTACACATGTATGATATCCACCGACACACGGCTGCCATTACAACGCAAAGGTAGGCTGTATTGGTGTTGATTATCCTCTCTTTACACGCAGGCATTTAGACCATATAAGTGCAGTAAGAAGACATATGTTGCGTTATGTTAACATTTCGTTTACTCTCATCAGTCGCAAACGTAAAACATGCGAGTTATATATGACACACAAATAGAGATAGACAGGGTACGGACACGCATACAATCACACCAAACACTATGTCCTCACCACCACGGCAACCCTATGGGTTGTTTCAACCACTTTTGTGCACAAAGCACCGGCTGGTGAGGTCTAATCAACATGGCTTCGCTAAAGGCCAGTAGCGTCGGGTTCTTTTGATGTAACAATATTTTGAACGATCTAAGTGGGTCAATCTGGTGACCTGTTATCATGAGGTGTCTGGCTATCGATGATGCGGGGCTTCGAGTAACTGATTCACCGGTTCCAGATTGTTTTGTCATGAGTTGTTTCAACCAGTTCGGGACGTGTTCTGCCTATGTAAATGTCACCGCAACTGCAAGTGAACTGATAAACAACGTGAGAGACAGATTGGTCAGACAAACTGCGTTCGTGATTGTGTAGAACGGGTCCTTTGATGGTTTGAACCAGACGTAATTTGACAGCTGCGTACGTACGGGATAAAGCACATTGCAATTTGTGCTTTATATCATTTGCCAGATGATCACCTTTGAATTGCAAAAATAAGAATATATCTTTCTTTTGAACGGTTTGCATTGGCTCGTTGTATTTGTTCATCCTGCTATGAATGTCAATGAACTTTCCAGGATATCCGTTTGCCACCAAAGTGTTCCTTAGCATGTTTTCTTCTGTCTGCAGCCTGTCGGGGGTGCAAATATGTCTGGCCCTATGAAATAGGGTTTTGACCAAACCCCGCTTGTATGCTATGGGAACAAAGCTGGAGAACTGGAGATATTGTCCGCCCCATGTTGCTTTGCGATGGACCGACCGCTGTAATGTTCCATCCCCACGCCTAGTGATGAACACATCTAAGAATGCTAAACTGCCATTTGATTCCCTTTCGTGAGATAAAGATAGGTTCGGATGAATAGAGTTAAGAAGATTAAAAAACAATTCGAAATGGGGAGTGTCCGTAAAAATCAAAATATCATCGTCATATGTCTTCTTACTGCACTTATGAAGTTGTTAAAGGGAACACAGTGTTTCAAATTTAGACCATACATTGTTTTGTTCACAAATACACGCTGTTCTTGATACGGTGTAGCGAGTTTCATCATGAATGTTCGGTGTGAACGTCAATTACGCGACGTAGCCCACAGATACCTTACCAACCAATTGCGAGCAGGATTCTGATGCGCCAAATGAGTCATCATTACAAGAGTTGGATATAGGTCCATATCATGCTGAAAAGAAACCAATACGCTCAACTATCGGTGTTACAATCAGCATATCCACACTCGTCAAAACCTTTGTGATCCACATAGTTTAATCGATAATCATTTCGATCATACTCCTGATATCAGAAAGGAGGTTTGTAATTCATGCATTCTTTGGTTGGATTTTGCACACACTAAGTGTGTGTCCGTCATCTTTCTCAGTGACCATCGTTCCTTGTCCAGTTCGCCTCAAAAGTTTCACGTCTGGACACAAAGGTACAAAAATATCAAGTTTCATATTGTGCTCCTCGATGGCTTCAAAACTTTTGCGATCGAGATTACCGCTGAATCTGCTAGAAACCCATCGCGATCATCATAGTCCTGACTGTGATTTTTTGACCATTGAATTTCAGTGTACGTGATGCATCCAAGTATTAATCAAACGTCGTAGTTTTATAACAAATACGCACGTAGATCACTTACCCCAGATGCACTAAGTGACTTTCGCCTATCAGCCTTATCCATATTCTTGTCATCGTCATCGACATCATCGTCCCTCTGATGGAACTGATAACAACCCATAGTTGTGCGCATTCCATCGAAACTGCCGTATATCTCTGGCTTCGAATGGAACAAGAAGGAATACTGAAGGCTTACTTATGGCGAACCATTTTGGCAGGTAACTAACTAATAATTGTTAAAAATGTACAACCTACAATCAAGGAGAGTCCGCGCACTTATAAAACGTGATTAAATGAATCGGTACACAGCAATCAAATCAGAGTCCATCCTGTCCGTGAGCAAGATGTGTTGGGGCATAACGGTTTTGTGACGTAGTAAGCATGAGGCAAAGAAAATAAGCGACCAGTTACTGTTGAACATAAAACATAATAATACATAGTGTTGAACATAATACGGCCTGGGCATAGTGTAAAAGTCCCTGACGTGTTCTCTGTGGTTTTTCGAAGCAACTGGAAACGCATACTCCAGTCTGCTGAGGCTCTGCCTATCAAACGTCACAGTCCTCTCTTTGTGTTCAAAAAGAATTTGTGTTGACACGGCGGCTACCTTAGTAGTCGGCATCCCCGCAATTTTGATTTCTAGCCTTTTGTGTTCGTCTATTCAATCCCTTAAGCCATGACTTCCGCTCTGTGGAATATCGACTCGTTTAAAGTTAGTTACGTGTCCATATGTGATCGGAATGTACGAAGTGTTACTCTGGAGAACATCCTGTGAATTGCGTCTTTTTATTGTTTTATTCTAACAGTTATTGTTAAGTCTGAACATGCAGATTTGGGTTTATCATTCGAGTGATGCACAGTGGTTGACCCCAGGAATACCGCAACTCGATAGTCGACCGAAGTAGGTTAAGGTTTTATGCAGCACAGAGAAAATGGTTGCCAGAATTGTCAAATCTTATCTAATTGTGGCAGACCCGGTGCAGCACAAAGTTTGGCTGTTAACGATTGCAGGAAGATTAATGACAAAGGGAATATACAAACAATAAAACCACACTTGGTATCTGTAATGACCTGCTGGTAACCGATAATCCGAAACGTTTTGCGCACGACAATACAAATCACGGAACGTAACACAGAGCTTAACAATACCCGGAAACCCCAGAATAACGCAGAAGACCGTGACCTTTAGCCAAGATAGTATTTGCTCTCAAACCAAAGGTAACAGCAAACAAGCGTCTGCATATATATAGCTTCGAACGACCTTGAAGAATCACACATGAATTGGTGCATTAAAAGTGGGATGGGCCAATCACAGACGCCGGGGAAACGTGCGCCAAAATTGAGTTTTGGCACGTTGTGGCGCGAAAAAGTAAAATTTAAAATCACAATTTATTTTTCGATAATATCTCGAAAAATAAATCATTTATGGGGAAAATGGACTTTCCCCAACAGTATCATGACTAACATAGACAACAGGAAATCTGAACGAATCAGTTCACGGAGTATCCAAACGATCGAATGTTCGGAAGAGTTTAGCTACACAGAAAAAACACACATTCGTTATGTGTCTGATACACTAGTGTGGTGAGGACGAGCGATCGCACTATCCTACTCACACCACTGCTATTCAGTAATGGGGCCAGAGCATAGACATTGAAGTAGACGCAGGAAAAATACAAGAAGAAACGTCGGAGTGCAGCATAGCATGAAATGGTTCTCGGTAAATACATATACCGAGCATTGGAGTCTGTGGCAACCGTGACGTTCTGGGACCAGTACCGTACACAGATGAGTGTCTTTGTTTGTTGTCACATTGAAATGCATAACCCATGTGTTGATTTCCTGGAAAACTAACCCTTGCACCACCCGTGTCCCTGGCTCACAACACTAATGAGCGCTTGTCAACTGGAGGACGCACTGCAGCTACGCGTGTCCGCAGAGTGGGTGCAGAAACTACCTAACGATATACCATACCTAACTTATCGGGATAAATGCGCATACCCTCACCCGTGGAAACGCACATGATATACTCATATCTCGATAACATGTTTGTGCGCTTGCAGTTGTGCGCGATTTTCCATAAAAGAATGTTTCAGATTAAAAACTGATCAAGATATGACAAGAATACTAGAGACATTAAGTTTATACCGCGCATTCTACGAATTGTTCAGTTGCACTGTGATTGACTGCAATGTATATGATGGTGTGCGAACGAAATATGCCGTTCGTTTATGCCCACCCAATATGACTAACACAAACATCAATGATTGGTACCTCAACCCGTTAGAACTTTGGACAAGACGTGAACATAATATCCGCCGTTATGAAGCATTTCCTTCGCAATTTTGCATATCTGCTTCAGATTATTCAAACGCTTATCCTTCGATGAAGTTAAAAGATTTATATCTTTCACCCAGCAAAAGCATTTATGTGCATGGATAAAAAAATCAGTTATATGGTGTTAGCTCTGAATAGAGATTTCGTCACTCACACTTACGGCAATACTCCCCTGTCTTTGTCTTCCATCGCTTGCACACAGAAGCGTTCACTGTTGTAGACAAAAGGGGCGCATTGTTCCCCCGTGACGTCCTTTATAACAGAATGGACTACCTGTTTCAGAATACACATGCGCCAATCCTGCTGACTCAGTGCTTGATAAGAACCATCGTCTGTTAGCGCATCATAATGGACCCGCAACTGCTATTTCACCTTCGTTTTCACTATGCTCCAAACGTTCTCAGTAGAGTTCAGCATAGTTGACTACGGTGTTAATCGCAATGGCTGCCCTCCTTGCTAAGCATCTTCTGAAAAGATGTATTCCAAAGCAGTATGGCAAGGGGAATTACCACAAATCACCACTATTGTTGACATAGCTGCGCCGATCTTTAGTTTATCCATCAGAGCACGGAACCATTGTCAGTACTGTTGTAGGCACCTCTTCGCACAGTGTAGGTCGTAATAGAACTTTCTGTCATTGCTCCGATCAAATGTAAGTTCCGACCTCTGCTGTTGGTGACAGAAATGCATGCCTTCGCTCCTTTCAAAGAACGTCCCATCGACCTTGTGAAAAACAATTTGAATTTCGTCTCATCAATCGAACAAAAAGCTTGCATATCATTCTAACAATCGATAAACAGAATGGCGTCGTGCCTCCCGGTTCTCATTGATAGTCATGCTGACGGGAATTTGGCACTGCTTCTTAACAGTGATGAACAGCCCATTCAAATATCCACTGATAGTGGTTGTTGATACTTCTTTCGCAAACTCTGATTTTGTACGCATTTTCAAAAATGCGAGAGCCACTGTCGGGTTCGTAGAGATCCATTCCAGTATCATGTCGATTTCTGATTCATTCAAAATTTTACTTCTATGTCCTCTTCGGGGTTGCGTTTCGTTACTGATACAATCGACATGGAGCTACTTATACGCGGCCTTAAAATTGACTCCATTAAGGTGGGCTACCATGCATCAGTCATCCCCCTTTTGAAAGCTTCAATAATGCGTCTGCGCGTATCGGGACTGATGCGGTTGTACTTGAGTCTGTCAATTATAGCTGGTTTTGGATTACCAAAACATGTTACGAAGCCACTTGAAGGCATCAGTGTTGTAAGCCACAGGGTGATTGAAGACGTTCATTGGCTCGTATTCTCTGCTCTTCATAGGCTGGACTCTATATCCTGACTTGATCACATGACGGCTTCGACAACTCAACTGTTCTCTCGGCCATCGCCCTATTGCAGTAGCTAATGCGTCCAGTGGGAACCAAAAAAAGTCAAAACGTGACTCCAATAGACCAATCACAAACCACTTTTGTAGTGTGAAAATGCAATGAAAAAATTCTACTGTTCTAAAACGAAGAGCTTTTACACAAAGTTGTTTTCGTATTCCTAAAAGTGAAATTACTATAGATCTGGTAGTTTCACTACACAAACGTTGTACTGAAATCTCTCGAACCCAGTACTGCAGCGTGAATTGTGTTCTTCTTCACTCCGGATACAGTAGTTTGTCTTTATTTCAAGACACGCCATCGATTTAAAATTGTTCACCCTATGCGACAGTATTTTTAAGATCATTTTTGTCATTCACTTCAGTCTTGCCTCGGTGGCGTTTGTCTGGAATGCTTTGGTTGCTGAATTCATTCACACTGTTGGTCATGTTGATTGTTACGAGTCTTAACTGTCAGCGGAATGTGCAGATCGATACACGGTTGATGCGGCCAAATTGTCCTGACACAAGACTGTGGAAACCATCAGACAAACGTATACATCCCAACTATTACTGCTTATCAGGATTAGTGCACAGACTAACGGTGGTAATACAAAACGTGTAATAATTTGTCCATGTCGCACATGCTGTTCAATTGCCAATCTTACATACCAGTAAACACTGAATCTCAATAGTGAGAGGATCGTCATGTTTTGTTCCCATTTTTAATGGGTCAAATGTTGGTTAATCCCTTCCTGTCTATTTTATGCTGCTGATTTTTACTCCTGATTTTCATCACTTCGTTGCATTGAAAGATCGTACGTCAAATCTGCTCATTTACTGCCATTCGAAGGATAGGTAAAATACAGTAGCGGTGCCGACTTGATTACGCAATCTGTGAACAATCTTCTTTCGGGGTATCACGAACGATGTGTAAGACGATGTCTATCAAAATAGCACCTGCGAAAGAATTAAAAATGATACAAAAGGACCATGACTTACTCGAACTAAGTCAACTGACTGGAGTGGCCTTGTGCGTATTTCAATGTATTCTGTGGTTCCATGATGATAGCAAGTCGTAGTCACATGTCCATCGGCCACCACAAAAATGTAGTCTTTGATTCGACAGTTACCAAACGGGTAAAGCCACTGAAACTCAGGTGTCAGGTGGAAGTGGGTTGATTTCCTATCTCACATTCCACTACCAGTTGTTTTACATAGTGTCACTCATAAAGGTGTTTGTGATCCGAATTAGGCTAAAACTGTAACTTTAACCACATCTCCCGGTCTTTGATTTCCACTACATCGAGGCTAGTATTGGGTCCGATCTAGTCTGTTACTTGTTGTTAGTCTAACAGGTTCAAATGCAATGCATCATTTGCTTTATCCATTCAAAACATTCAATAAACTTTTATTTTAATCAAAACAGAGAGAAGACATATATCGCGAGATGTTAACATTTCGATTTACTCTCATCAGTCGCCAACGTAAAACTAGCAATTTTTATACAAA
>JTDE01003579.1:42497-61865 GCA_014338405.1 Paragonimus skrjabini miyazakii
TCCCAGTTATTAGCCGAACAGTTTTGTTGTGAAGCACGGAGGCGCAATCCAACATCACATGGTGAATAAAGAGGTTTACAACGGGATGCACACAACAACGTCATCAAAATTGACGTCAACATCGAGACAAGTGAACGTAGCCATTTAAGGATGCATTCCATGAAAAGGATCACAGTCTTAGTGAGTAGCGTATATCGGAAAAGTTTGAGAGTTTCTTATTTATGCAGCAATTTGTTTCCGGTGTAAACGACTACGTGATTCGGGAATACCCGCTGATGGAGGATGCGACAAGATTGTCATTGAGCGAAATCTGTCGGTTAGATCTTATCAACGTACAGCTCTGTACTCCGATGAAATGTTCTCACTCTAGTGTTTACGGACGATCAACCTTTACAGACACCCGAACATGTGTTTGCTGTGGTTCGATTACGTATCGAGCTCTTAATCCTGACTGCTGACTTGGAATGTCGGATGGTGCGGTTGTTTAAAACAGATCACTACACGATAGTCCTTAAGACAGATTGAAGTTACTACAGTACTTGAGAATGTTCCAACCCCAGTTTCTGCACACAAACCGAGTTTGCCTCATGTTTTGTTGATTAGGTCACTTGTGATTGAATCCCGTCGTTCATTATCTACTGTTTGCACAGTTCATTCTATTTGTCGTTAATATGGTGTATATGCCTGTGTACGCTCCCGATGTTCACCTGTCTGAGTCGCAACAGATCGAGTTCATTTTGCAAGAATAGATTATTAGTCCTGTTCAAATTAATGTCGGGATGAATAGGGCGTCCAATTCAAACTGTTCTTCCAGAACAGTTGTATTCAACCAAGCAACTCATGGTCTCGATCTACCGGTGTGTGTGTGTGTGAAGTTATTTGTAGATGTCAGGTCTAATCGAAGAGATGCTCACAGTCACTATTAGACCCCTAGCCATATCAGTACTAGTTCAAAAGACTCGGATCAGGATACGTAACGGTGCATTGTCGAATATTCCCGCAAAACAGAAATGAGTAGCCATTCCATTTTGTAGCAACCTGTTGCTCACTAAATGTGTGCTGACGACGACAAGTCCTTGAATGTTCGTGGACAGCTGAGAGCGGGAATTTTTGAGTAGTCTTTATAAAAGGTGGATTGTAGACAATGCATGGAAAGTAGTAGCGTCAGAAATATGCGGTTATTATATAGGTTACCCTGTTGGTTCTAGGCTGATGGTCTTGTCTAGCTTTGTGATTGACGTAAGTGGCAGTTGCACTGAGAATCAGTTGCAGGCTTTTCAACGTTCGATTTTGGCCGAAACCCACCTTACTTGATTTGTTCAGTGGAAACTGTGTACCAGTGATGACAAAATCGATCCGAATATGTTTGGTATGTCAAGGTTGCGTCCACAGGACCTTCTGATGGAGGAGGTGTACGTCACCTGATTTTGTGTGATATGTGTTGTTTTTTAGCTTATTGTATGAGTGAACTGGTCATACAAAAAAGCATCCCAGTAGTCGTCTGTTAGATGTGTTGAAGTTTATTTCATACGTCTGTCATTTTGTGTGTGGTGTGATGTACAATGGTGAATTCACTGAAGCGCGTTCTCCTTGTTTTTAGAAGATCGATCATAAACTTTCTGAGGCGTGGGAATATAAAACTGTAGAACTATAAAACAAATCTGCACCTGGGTTGGATTCAAACCGGCGTTATTGGTACTGTCGACTACGTACAACTAAAAAGGTTATCCTGATTCACGCAGAGGGATTTACTGCCATCCCTTGCATTCGGATATCAAAACAGGTGTCACCGAGCTCACTTCGTCAACTTTGCGAGACTTTTGTGTTCCAACTGGATAACGTTTCAGCTGGTGCATCGTTTAACACGAGGGCATGGCCTCGGTAGCGTAGAAGGCATCTATTAGAAAAGTAGATTTAGCCCACCAACCAGATCGGTCATATAACATGCGTTGCATCATGTGGACATAACAGACGCAATATGAAACACGAGTATCATGTGACTCAGTCGCATGACAAACACTCCAAGCTCTAATCGCTGACACTGGGATCAGCAACTGCGGACGCGACGTGGTAACGACGTATATACGGTTTTCAGGGCACTCGACATTCATGGGATCAGCTACCGTCGAACCGGCCCATCAACTTGGAGACACCATGGCAATCTGAAATGACCGCACGCTAGTGTTCAGGGTTTTCCGTTAGCAGTTGTATGTTTAATGCTAAATTCTGTTGCCATCTTGTTAATATAAAGTCTATTACTCAAACCAGGATGACTGCATAATCTTGCGGTGAATTAGTATTTGTGTCGTGGCGACAGGAATAAAAAAAATCCACAGAACGTCTTATCTCTCTAAAAACAGAAATTTGCCAACTTATCTCTCTTTTGACATTTCTTTTTGTGAAAAAACAGCATTAAACGATCCCGGGGGATTAGCCGACTGGAACTGCAAAAACTGGTTAATCGGCTGCAATCACATCAGCTTGTACCAAAATTACCTCCCATGCTCATTTCAAAAATTTCCGACACAGATGTTGTCGAACAAGCACATGTGGTCATGGCTACCGATGAAGAGGTGACCGCAGTACTGGAACACGTTCAAAACGCAATGGCAGCTCTCATAATATCCGAGGTGAGTTGACCGCTTCTTGTACATGATGAGTATTCCGACTTCTAGGACAAAATGCATATGTACAGGAAATCGAACATCGAATATCGGTGCAGTCGGTTCCGTGTGTCATTATGATAACAAACCCGTTTACTAATCTATTTCAGTTTAGAAGAGGTTAAGGTTCATTACTACTGTACCCAGGTTTATATGCGCTGTGTCCATGTGTGTGCCAGCCACCATGAGGCTGATCCACTGGTTGAACTGTCACAGCAGCGCGCGCATGTTTGCTTTTCTGATAACCCAGTTGATTGATTGTGTTTCTGCCTAATCATGACTGACGATGTGCATAACGGACCTTAGTCTCACGTTGCGCCTAGACTCGCTCTATATCAACCATAACTTTTCCAACTCTGCTTCTTTTCCAGGGACACGACTGTAGGTTACATGTAAAAGGTGTTCATTTTTGCTTACTAAAATGTCAACTTCATAATCCTGAACTTGATCACAAAAATGTGACTGAGTGAATTGACGCAAGTGAATAACCGTCCCAGTTAGTACATGTCATATCGGTTAAATTGATCAAGTATACCTCACGTTTTGTTCGATGTAATCTCACTCAGTGTTATAAACCCTCGAAAGAATATGCTGGTTAGTCCACGATATGTTAACGCGTTTGACAGAAATCAAATTCTCCTCTTCGTACTAAAGAAAACGGACAATCCTGGTCGCGAAAATAACGCGACTGTCCCCGCTAATTGTTCTTAAGACAAACCAAAAGACAGGCACAGAAAGCGGCTTTGTTCCGCTCCAAATAACGTGTGCAACAAGGAGAAAATTACAAGATGTAATTACATGGTACATAACCACCTACAAACACTCTCGAATCAGAAAATCGAAGGACAGTTATTAAAAATAGTAGTTAAGGTCACTAAAGCCACTAATGAACATAGTGGAATAAAGGCCGTACAGGTAAAAAATAGCGTGAGTTACCTCTCGGTTGTTCATAACATTTCCGCTCATTCTGGTCGGATAAAATTGTTTTCTTGTGGAAGAAGATGGTTTCGGATGGAAAAAATGGACTCCCTAACACTCAGACATATAATGGCACCAGTCTTCTAATGGTTTTTGTGTTTAATACAGTCCAGCTTCTCGATGACATTTTTCAGGCTAGATAACTGTCTTAATATTGGTCTAGCAGAGGTGGCTTATGGGAATTTTTTAATTCTGTATGTTTTTATTTGTTACTGCTACAACAATCACTTTTATATTACGTAAGTTGTTGGGATAGTAATGGGATTCAGTCGATTTGTTGAACCACACCTGAGGAGGAGAAATTGTGACCTAAAGCACTCAGACTAATGAAGGAAACCGCGTTGTTGACTTCACATTGGACACGACCGAATTACCATATCTGAACGCTCGACCACTTTCGCTTGTGAGCCATGGTCAGGTTACCCGATTGTCCCTACAAGAGACAGTAAGTGTCCTGTTAACACCGATCGATAACCCCGCGATTAAGACTTCCGAGACAGGTCGAAATCTCCAATTTCATCAAACATGCTAGGCGATATTTTACATTACTGATGAGTAGTCGGGTATTTGGTTAATTTCAAGTTGAGCATCAATAACTAATCCCGGACGTGCTCTAATTAGAGCGAAACTCGAGTCTAGTGTTTCTTTTCGAAAGAAGCAGGCTGGAAGATCTATCTGAATGCGAAAGCTGGGTGAGTGACGTTCAACCTGAAATTAACCAAGTCGTCGATTATTCATCAGTAATGAGTAGAATATTTGGTCGGTTAAGTCTTTACAGATGATCATGGTTGTGGTTCACTTGAGATCAGATATGTACATATTGAACCAAACTAAGTAGAATGTTGTGATCGGTCTTTCGTTTGTATGATTTGATGACTTAAAACAATGTTTTCTTGCTATAAACTGCATGAGAGAAATCAATAACATAGGTTTATACGATGCACTTCGTTTCAGTTTTACAAAGGCGCATTGCATTTAAATATTTAAATAATTTAAAAAAGAAGTCGATAACCAACTTTGTCGATCGTGTAACAGCTTTCGAATGAACGCTATCCAGTAAACGTTAACAAGACAATTAGAAACGTGTACACGAATAGTAACAAGCCATCAGGCGTCCTGGAAAATGTTCTTATCAAAAATAGGCACTTCACCTTCGGTAAAAAAGTCAATTGATTAACAGTTTGTTTTCGAAGTGATGCTATACAGGGCTGTGTGTTTCTATTGATTGTGAGTGGTTTTATTTTTCGACCTGTTGACGAACATATTGATGGCCATAAAGACACAGTTAACTGTAGTATACGCCAGTAAATATGTGGCGAAATGTTATCAGACTCATCATGCGAACTTATGGTGCGACCTTCATACATTGCAGTAGGATGAGTTGTGAACGTAACCAGAATGTTTAACTCATAGCGAATTGTAAATTAACAAAGGGTTAATAGAGTTTTCAGGTTTATACAGGCCCATCTTGAATATTATTTGGTGTTAAGCCAATCGCTAGTGGAAGGAGGGGAAGATTACGATTACCCATCAGTAGTAAAACTAAGCAATAAGATTTTAAGTGGTAACTTCCCTTGGGTCAGAAAATTGTAACCATCAAGTTTTGTGGTCAGAATGTTCCTGAAGTCAAGTGAGTGAATTCTAAAGCTGAACATTGTCTGTCGATCGTTACCGTGACTGTTTGACAAGCTCATATGCATGCAAATTAATGTTTATCTTTCGTATAATGTAAATTACTCAAACGTTTTGATGCATGTGCGATTGTAGTTGGCTTCGCAATAATGAATTCTCCTAAGATTCCTGAAGGAAATGAACATTATTTACCCACAAATTAGTGTCAGGCAATGAAAAATTGTGCAGGCAAGATCTAAGTTGAACTTTTGTTGTCAAAGATGTGAGCCCTCAACATCGACACATTCAACAACTCAGAGCTCAACTGATATGCTAATAATCGGAAAATGTGATCAACACACAAGAAAACAATTCATTACAAGATTCGTCCAATGAAGATGCAAACTATTCCTTACAGAGAATGCGAGAAGCGAGCTCTCGAATTGTTCGTCATAACTGTTACGAAAACAAATGACTGCTCTTAAGTTTGGTCAATTGCCGGCAAAAATCACTTCACGTTTAAGCGACCAACACCATATGCAGTATTTGATGTTTGTTAAATAGTATTTTGACTAGTAATATATTTCACGAAAAGATTTGTTAGATCAGTGGGTGGGTCTCACAGGATTTCGTGATATAAACACACCAATGATTTACTTACAGTGAAATAGTTGATGAAAACAGCTTAGAAGTGAATAATCTTGGACAATGAAAATGTGAATTATGATGTACAGCGTTCAGTCTGCACGGATCCCACAGGAACATTTTCGTCTAATAACTTTGCATCCACTCAGACCTACGACATTTTTCATACGTGCACTGAGTGAGTTGTCATTCTTCAGAGTAGAAAACATTTTTTTGTAATTGTACCTGTGCTAGCAAACCTCATTCGTCTGATCCCTGTTAAGTACTAATCGCTCATTTTACTTCTAAGCCTTACTTTTCTCTACCTGTCCTCTTTATTAGTTCATTTGACGTCGAGTGCGTCAGTAATTTCGTATTTGGAGTGAATGTTCTTTTGGTATGCCAAATTGGATTCGTAGACTGATGGACTATCATCATCACCACGAACCAGCTTATATCTTCAATTTAGCCAGAGGGTAGCTCGTGCAGTGACTGAACCATTATACGTTACTTATTATTTATGGTTATACGCATTCTAATGGGGTGGCGAAAGGAATATTGAAAGATCACTTAAACCAACCTGGTTTTGTTCATAAATGATTTTCAGCTAGTCTATTTTGGAAAAAAAGCGCTTGGTTCGAGTATGAGTTTCATTAGAGCTCGTCAGTAATGCTTAACCTTGTCGCTGCTAGGATTCAAACTTCAACCACGCTCTAATGGACAGTCCTGTAGACCGTCGCGCCATTGATCTCACATTAAACACGATTATATCTAAACATAGCCACATTCCTCTGAGAGTACTGTTCAGAATACCCATAATCTTGAAAAGAGTTATGGTAACTGTCCTGTCAATTCCAACTAATTGTGATTCATGTAGCAAACCATAAAACAGACCTTAACAAACAGAGTTGAAACTCTGGAAGAACGGATTTGGGAATGTCTCCAGCACGGGTGCACTGTGGAAAACTAGATAGCCATATATCGACGGTGAATTTCATCGACTTTGGGATTATAAACTTACACTGGAATCACTCAACACCATTCCGAATGACAACGAGTGGAATGTAGGTGTCTAACGAAATGGAGCTCAAAATAATATAAATATCAACAGCTTCTCTTACAGCGTGAGGTGAAGAGGAGTTATCTGCATGGACGTTCTGAAGCTGTTGAAGCTCTTGCTGTGTTGAAATCGTTTTGTAAGAAACTTGTATTCAAATAGTAACATAAACTTGAATTTGAAATTTTTACCCTTGTCGAAGGCGATTTTATTGCAGTTCGTTTTTCACATTTCAATCGATCGCTAACTGCACTGTTGTCTATCGGTAAACATCTATAGTTTGGTTGAATTGTGTTAGGTCAGCCACACGAACGAAAGTACCATATACGGACTAAATCAATGACAAGTATTGATCAACGATAACATCAACAATGTTTGATCCGACATCCTTAAAACATTCAGTTGCTTTGTACACTATGAGAGAGTGGTTACTCAGCCAGTGCACATGTCCGGTAGGTCTGTGCAGAGGTAAAGCAACGTGAACACTATGTGATTGTCAGGTCCGTGCAAGATGACTGCCGCAAGCCACCAAGAACGTTCTGTGGAAGACAGTGCACTCTGTTGGGTAGGTCAACCTATCAAAACCACTCCGGCGAGATGGTGGATGCAACTATCGGGTTCGTGAGTCAGACATACACGGATAACCCCGTCATACAGTCTGCTCGTTTTGCTTTGTTGAATAACGTTCATAAACTGCTGCTACTAATTGAACCCAGGGGCAAGTAGGGAAACGTTATTGGCTTTCATTGTTCAATTCATTTGCCGGATGAGCCAGCTTGCTAGACTTAGACATTGAGACTTGGAGCAGATACGTGCAAGACAATGAAAATTAGATCATTTTTTATCTAGTTGTCAAGAAAAAGGAGGCAGATGTGCCTTGTCAGATAAGATCTGTATGACAACAGTACAACAGGTAAACGGTGAGCCCAGTGTATAAGCCAGCAGACAGCCACGCACGTCGTCCATACGTCTTAGTTAGATTTTGCTGAACTGTGTTAACAAGCAGTTGCTGCCAAATAAATCCAGTCAAACAACACCTAAAACAGTGACAGTGACCACACTACCGAGTCTTGAGTGTTTACAAAGTGTATGTGATAACGCGTGACTTCTTAATGTGACCCAACCTTCACATTTGGTCTTTGATCCAACAAGTGGAGTCCAAAAGCCAAAATATTTTGGCTGGAATTATAATCACTAAAATACCATGATGTGTTGTTTCAGATCAGCAGGCTCCAACTCATTGAAGCCGTCGTGAATTAGGGTTTCGTCAAAGAAACCACGTTTAATTGGGTAAGCTCCAAAAACCTTAAGCAGAAATGTTCAGAGGTTCAAAGAAGGGGGAAATAGTTTTTTTTCTTGGAGATGATTTATCGAGGTAGGTTTGGAAAAACGTTGGCCAACCAAACCGCCAAACTTCTGTGATGCTGCACTCGGACGATCAGCTTACACGGAATGATTTAATTGTCTTTGGGTGCGCTTTGTATTGTATCCTGACGTGATACCCATGCTGTGTTAAATTCTGTTTAGGTTTAATTAACAGGGAAGAATAACTCGTACAGTATGCTTCATGTAGACAAAAAGTGTCTACAGACACCAGTTATTAACTGTATACTCTCGTTTACTTCTGTAGTACACTTGATACCATTCACCTATGAAGTAGGTAAAGTGGAAACCTTCTTTGTTCAGTAAGTTGTTTACACACAAAAAAGCAAAAATAGTTGTCAGATAACAAAACTCTGGCACTGAACGCATCTGAGGGAATTACTGTAAAAAGTGAACTAGTCTGACCGCCACAAAACATGTTTCTGCATTTCGGTATAAAAAGGTGTGTTTAAGACAGGAATATGCCATTTTTAAGTATGCGTCGGACAAGTCTTGAAGAGCGCATCTTCACCGGTGAATAACGGGGAGAGATATACGTCCATCCACTTTATCTAACGAGAGACGGACACTGAACCGATTGACTGTTGTCTTTGAAAAGGAAAAGCAAGTACTTGGGTTAAGGTCATTGGCAAACACATTTCAAATACTACTGCGATATTATCTCTACCTAGGTAGAGGCGGCTCAAAGAGAGGTCGATATTTAAATTTGACTGTTTCGTAACGTGTTCTCAATTCTACAACGTAATTTACTCTAATGATACACAATGATCCTTTGTGACGACGGACTGACCGGCTACACTTCCTCGTATTGATCTTATACCTCATTAGACGTATTTTGCTGAGTACAGCCCATTCCCAAGCAAACATACCTGCTAACTTCCTGAGTTATCAGGTATTCTAGTCGATCAAAATAACTCAACGACCTGTCCGTCTAGTTTTGATGGAGTTGTAGCAACAGACTCAAAGAAATCAGCCCTCCTTCCAGACTGTTAGACTGATATCTTAACTGAGTCGTACCATATGAGCCTCCTAGTTGAGAGTTGTGCAAATCAAGCTCATTCATTAGGCGGAACGATGAATTTTTAGCGGTTATGACACAAAATGGGAAGCTGAGGTTCACCAAAAGGCAATGTTCACAGTAACGCAGAGCTACTATTGAAGTTTTAATAACTATACTGTCATTCTCCATTTGATCACTGCTTGCTGTAACAATTCATTGATAACAGGGCTTACGGCTTTAGCCTAGAAATCAACGTATCGGACGTGCATTTATAAAACTGAGAAAAGCCCCCACTCTCTACAATACCTACAATGTAAGCGATTAGGAAATGTTCTTAACAAAATGGAAATATACACACTAACTGGACATAGTTTATTCAGTGTATCATCAAACTACATGATGCGTATTCCGGTAAGCTTACTCATCTACAGCCATGATGTTTCCATGATCCACTGGACCTGGAACAACAATGGGGATGGTAGCAACACGATAGGTTCGACTCAGAATGTGCATTCAAATAATTCCTACCGGATCGTTTGTGACCATCCCAGTCTTTGTAGGTTCGTGCTGCGACACAGTGTTGTGCCGGCTGGTTGATGGCTGTCCACCAACTCCAAATATTCAGTCAATTTCATATGAGGACATCCGTTTAGTTTGGTTGGTATATTTGAAACACTGAGTCTATTTTATCCATTTGAATAGATTGGTCAGAAGACACAAATTACCATATGAATTTATTTCGTACACTCTCATCAGTCGTAAACGTGGGACTAACTGGAAAACAAAACTAAAAAGACTTAAATGAAACGATTAAAAGTACAAATCGGGCTGGATCGTGATTGGTACTCACGGCTAAACCCACGGCAAACAAAGGTTGACATCCAGTTGAGAAATGAATTCATATCGTACTTTGTGTCTTCTGACTATTCTATTCAAATGGTTGGTATATGTTTCTTCTACCGACAACAGCGCCTATCAGTAGAAAATTTTTTAGGAGGTAGAGTTACATCTTGCACTTAGCCACGATAGGGGTTTATTGCCAGTTTGTTCAACACTATAATCAGCTTTATCACAACGATTGTAAAATATGCAACACTGGTTTCACTGGGGACTAGTACTTCTCGTTCAGACAATTTTTAGCAAGTTTCGACGTTTCATATACTAAGACGGTTGCCACTCTGAAATCAGCAGTCGGAAGAGGAGGCCAAAGTTGTAATCTGAAGGTGCATTACAAATCCGTGTATGTGCACTTGTTTTCCTTGATCAACTGACTGTCCGTCGACTCGGTGACTTTGTGTACACTTCTGATCATTCAGTCGGGAATCATGTGCACATACCAACTAAAGATTCAATTCATGCGCGTTCACCTAAGTTTGGTCGTGCCTTATCTAATCACACAAATGCAAATGATCCTGAACAATTTATTTTATTCCATAAAAACATGATGACAAATGTGCGTATTATTGTGGCTGGCGCACGTCCAACCTAACCTAGGTACATTAGAAGAAACCCAACTGTGAAAAATCTGGACTTCGACTGGATTCAAACCAGCGACAGAAACAATATCTCCAAACGTGACAAAAGCTCTAACAGCTGAGCTATGAAGCTATGCCATAAACCCAAACATTTCACATTTGGACCTAGTTATCTACCCAACCAACTGTATCATATGGAATCCACCAAATGACATTACCGATTGATTAGCAGTAATATAATGTAAATGCTCATTGTTGACGTTGGTGGATTCCAGCTTGAACTGATCGAGAAATCGTGTTTGGGCGGTCAATCGGTTGCATTGTTTGGTGGATTCCACATGACACAGCTGCTCTGATAGCGAACACTGGTCACTAACAACTTCTGAATAGAAATAGCTGGATCGTTTGAAGTAAGGTCTAATCTGAACCTAAATGCCAATTTTGAATGACCACTGGAAAATTAACCTCATGAAATGTCTAATTTTAACTTTTTCATCTTTTCGCACCTTCCAACCAATTGGTGAATGTAATGTTATGAAAAACCATACAGACAGGAAAATTCTGTAAAAGTTTACAAATAAGGTGTGGGTACAAACCAAACATTTAGAGCCTCTCGAAGTCTTTGCTCAAAATCCAATCACACAAACAATCAGAAGAAGAAAATGGAACGTTTCACTTGATTCCTTCTAGAATGTGCACGTTGGTATTTGCTTCAACTTATGGTAGACTAATTACCGGTTGAACAGCACTTATACTTGTTGGCACTTCTCCTACCCAGATAAATCTTTTCGTTAGAGGCTGACTGAAAAGTCTGTCTAAATACGAAACACGAAGTCAACGGTGAATGGTGTTTAGTTCGTATCTACGAAAACGCAACCTGACAGGCTTAATGAATAATATGAGCTCAACTTGTTTAAAAATTCCACGTTGTGGAGTCATCGACCGGAGTTAAAAGCATAGCAGATGTGTCTCATCATCATTATCATAGACGGCAATGTATCATGACGATTCTTAGCTGTCCAACAACCATGAGGCGAAGAAACATACTCAAACTAAGAAGCGAAAGAAAGGGAAAGGATGAGATCCAAATACCAAAAACACTGCTGAAACTTGAAATTTCAACATTAAGGTACATAAATCTCGCAAATTAATAAATATGATGTATCCCCTGAAGGCGATCCGGAAACCTGAACACTACTCAAAAGTCCATGTGGCTGGGCGTTTAAGCGAGATCATTTGCAAACATAATACCAGGTCACCAGCCCAGCTGTCAACACGGTCGCCTCGTGGAAACGTGAATCGTAGGTCATGTCATGGTCATGACACGGTTATGTACTAGTAACGAACCCTAACAGCATCAAAAATCAAATCTAGTGCTTGGTTTCGAAAGGGGTTGGATGAATGACCTGCGGGAGTGCTAAAGCCGTGTTTGCGTGTCGTTCATTCTATATCCGACGGTACTTATCAATAATACAAATACGTCTAACACAGCGTCTTCAAGAACAAAACGTTCCTACATCATGACTTTTGTGCAGGTCATAAATTCTTATTTCACCTTCTCACATACAGCAGTAATTTAAAGATGTGTACACTGTGTCAACTGAATGCTAATCTCTTCTAACTACAAAGATTTTGAATGTTATGAACGGCGATCTGATTGAAAAGTTTGGTCAGTGATTAAATAATTAGTCATTTGTTCATTGTTTTCTAGCTAATTGAACAGTCAAAAACACGACGTTCGCCCACTGATAGCAGAAAATCAACAAATGCAAAGACCTTTCTCTCTTTCATGCGTAGAGGAAGCACCCTTATGAAAGATACTGTCAGCTCCGCAGCCCGCAAAGCAAATCTAACCGGGGTGGAGGATACATTGGATACGTTACAGAAGGAATCTGATGAGAAGGGCCTACTTGGGGTTGTACATCAATCATCTAGTTCGGACGATT
The DNA here is from genome assembly GCA_014338405.1 of Paragonimus skrjabini miyazakii. Lineage (NCBI taxonomy): Eukaryota > Metazoa > Platyhelminthes > Trematoda > Plagiorchiida > Troglotrematidae > Paragonimus > Paragonimus skrjabini miyazakii. Next base: position 55,235 of record JTDE01003579.1, read on the forward strand.
TGCTAAGCTGGGATAGCAGCAGTGCCAGCTCCCCACGGGGTCATCATCAGTTAGACAGGTTGCGAAAATTGAATGAAATGCAAGAAAAGTATACGGCTGATGCGAACTTACTAGTAGCGGAGATTGCGCAGGAAACCCTGTTGCTGAATGAGCAGGAGATGAAGGTGCTAATGTTCAACACATTCTTGGTTGAAAATCTGCAAAAGTTATTTGCTAGACTGGAGGCAGAACAGGAGGATTGGACAAGCGGCTCTAGTAGGAGGCAGGCAGCACGCCTAGAAGAGTTCCGACATAAATTAAGCACGTTTATTCAGGAGTCGACTAATGATTTACCGATTGAGACACAAAACAAAATGAGTTCTGCGGTGAATGCATTAATAAACGAGCTTCAAACAAATTTGGCAAAGTTAGCTGAATATTCTCCAACAGTGAGGGAACAACCACGTGAAGATGAAGAACCCGAACAGGGATTTATGTCCACGGAGACGTTCGAACAATTGAATGCAGCACTCCAGTCGATGTTTATGAATCGTCTGAAGACGGTAGCCGAAAGTTTAACATTCACAGGCGTTTCAATAAAATCGGATTTAAGCGAACTCAAGCAAGCAATCAAAACCAGAACTGAAGTTATCCAAAATATGGTAGCAACGTTGCAATCGGAACTGCTTCAGGGTGTTGACATTCCCCCTGTAGTGAATACTATCATCAGACGTCGACTTAGTGAACTGGGAAGAGAAGTCCGACGTCGTGTAAAACAACAGGCTAAACAACTGGCTAAAGAACGCCGGAAGACGATTCACCGAACTTTTCGTGTGAGTCTGCTAAATGTGCACAGAACACCATCATCACAATTATCTTCATCAAGCTTTTCGTCAGATAGCCGTGGCCAAGAAGGTAGAGAGATTACTTTCCCAGATGCTGCTGCTGCTGCTGCTGATGATGATGATGATGATAGAAAAGAGGTGAAAACCACAGTGAAACTAGAAGGTTTTTACGAATCTCAAGAACAGCATTTGCCAGTTGGTGGTATACAGACCAAAGTTACAAAATTACAAGAAAAACCATCATATACGTCAACACGTAGTCAGCTACCGGTTTCCCAAGATTCGATAAGAACTAAAAGCACATTAGCTATGAGAAAGCCAGATATGGTAGGTATGGTAGAGTATATTGTCAATCAACTTGAACAGTATACGGATTACAATTCGAATGAGTTGGAATTGATCAGACAGATATTCCACATGATGAGCCAATCTGATCAACCGGTGCCAAAACCGGAGCAGGTTGATTTCATGCGCGAGCGGTACATCGAAATAACTGAGGAACATCCACGTTTACATCTAAGTTTATTAACCAAACTGCAAAATGTTGGGAAAACAACATCTTCACGTCACAGTAGCAGAGCTGGAAGCCTGTTTGCTGACGATCCAGAGGGAGTAAAAATGAAGGTATTCATGAACTCTCTCCGTAACAGCCTAAAATCACAGACAACGGATCCATCTATTCTGGAAGCACAAATAAACTTGCTGGAACAAAGTGTAACGAATATTATGGAAAATCTCGAACTGTATTCGTTTCCTAAGTTGAGGATGGACAATGCAGTCATGACTGGTTCGCAAGACATTACAGTTGATTCGTACTTGAGAAAACAGAAATGTCGTTCTCCAGAAGGCTGGGCCATCTCGCTTCCCCTTATTGGGTCAGATTCAACTGCACACCGAATCACCAGACTAGGCGGTTCACAAGTTACACGTAGCTCTAAACTAAAATTTAAAGACTCCATCATGGGCATTAGTATCGAAGGCATCAATATTGGAGTGAGAAAGTTAACGGATTTCTCATGGAAAACCAAGGTCCCGGAACCAGCGCTTGCATCGAAAGTCTCGAGCTTCGTGGGAGTCGGTCATGACGGTGAGGAGTCAATCGAAGTGTCCGGTGTAGGCCAGGAACAGGACGATCATTTATCGACAGAAAGCCATCCCGAAAGAAAGGATTTGAAATCTTCCACCGGAAGCTCATTGACCTACGTGAGTTAACCAAAATTAACTTACGATTCATTTGAAAGACGTCTAATAGGTGACTATAAGCATCTCCATTAACCCTGACATTCAAGCATTGATATCGAGATATATACGATTGCATGGAGTTTTAATAATGCCCTAACTGTGATATGTTTCCTATTGGTTTCAGCGAACAGAACTGTTATCGATAAATTCTCATCTTAGGCCGGTACAATTATATACCAAATCAAGTAATGGTAAAGGAAGTTATCGATCAAAATAGTACGAAGGTTAAGCGATTGGATAAAACACAAACATGACTTCGTTGTGGTTATAATCACAAGGGAGGGAGTTTTTAGGAAGTCAATGTTAATTGGGGTGAGTTGGGGACGGGGGACGGGATCAAACTGTCTGGTGTTTGGCCGAGGTAATCCCAGGGTGTGAACGAACTGTTTTTGAACATACAAATCCGGCTGATGTAAGTGGATTGCGACCGCCTCGGCTATGGACAGGATGTGCTACTTGATCTTTCGTGACGCGGTTGCCGGGTCACAGTAGACGATGCGCAACGTCTTATTCGTGTCCGTGTGTCGGTCACAGTCAACTAGGTGGGCCAGAATGGATGAGTTAATGTTCTTCGTTGTTCCGGAGCGAAGCCACGCCAAGCAGTATTCACGAATTCATTCTGATAAATGCCTAGTGGTGCGACCAATGTATGCTGAACCACAGGAACAGGCAAACGAATAGATCAAAAATGAGGCAACACTGTTAGGTATATTATCCTTCAGATTAAGTGGCACCGTCCCTTTTGAGTGGAACGTTACGATGGGACTTGCAGCATAATAGGTACTACGGATCGCGTCAGTCAGTTGGCGCGTTATCAGCTCGGCTGCCGCGTACCCTTTGAACGGCAAAGTTACACAGATTTTTTCCTTATCAGTTATGTATACTGGGGCTTGCACAGGCCTATCTTGCATGTTGCTGGTGATAAATTTCTCAGGATAAGCATTACCAGAAAGGATATCCAGTAACATGCTTAACTCCATTTCTATCGTATCGTTCATACGGATTATTTTTGCTTTATACGTCAAGCAGCGTACAAGACCCCGTTTCAGACCAATCGGTACATAGCTGTGAAAGTGTAGATATTGCCCACTCCGGGTTTTCTTTCTATCTACACTTCATTGTAACCATCCAACAGATCTGCGTGTTAGTGCTACGTTTAAAAATGGCATACGATCATCAGGTTCTTGTTCCAACGTGAACACGATGTTCTTATGCGCCTTGTTAAAAAAGGTCAAAAACTTCTGTAAATATTCCGTCTTGCCCACTACGCAAAAAAACATCATCTACATATCTTCGATAGTAACTGGTCGTTCTAATCGTTTCATCCAGCTCGTTATTCTCGAGCATGTTCATAAAAATGTCTGCCATGTTCCATTGTATTCGGTCGTTTTCCTCATCATTTTGGCTAACATTCTGCAAGTTAAGTCGAGTGATCGAACTATTATAAGTTACTATCTCGGATAGCAAACTTTCTTATAGATGTATTGAAAGTGAATTCTATTCGAATATTCACACCAACGGTTTGATAAAAATGACTAAACATCAATTGTTAAATCGCAGCTGGCGAGTTGAAATAATCCAGTGTCACGTAATTGACAGTTCCGATAGAGCTAATTTAGTCGGTCGAGGTTAATAGGACTGTTCTTCAATTTTGAGGAAACGCCAAGAAAGACAGTCAAAATGATCGCAGTTTAAACGATTATAACCAAAAATAACCTTGATTGTCAATTGACCAAGTGTTCAAATTAGTCAGCACAAACAGCGTCCAAAATAGAGCAACCAAATATGACTTTACACAATGACCACCAGTCAACACGTCAATACGCAATAATGATTATAAAAAAAGGATCAAAACAGGAACACATTCTATGCAAGCAATGATGGTGCAACATTTACCATGCCTGTACGCAGCAAAAGACAAAACGAAAGCAAATTTATGGTCAAGCTTTCTGGAAACAAAGCCACTGCGATTCAACGAATTCAATACTGGATATCGCACCAAGCACTGAATGACAGACGTACCAAACAAATTTCAACAAATCCAACACCCACTGTGTTTAAGTCGGTCGTCCACGGGAATAAAATAATCAGTACAGAACGCAGACAGCGTCATTCCTTACTAGAACACTTAAAAGACTACTCTTTTATAGATATGGCAATCTTTAGCAATGGGATGGTCAACTCTCATGAATAAGAAACGATGATACGTCGTATTCAGTAGAAAAATGTGTTGAAACTTTTGATAAAATCATCTTTTGCAACTGTGTTCCGACCATAGGAAGCACCTGGGAAGGTTAACTTTCGTTGCAGTAGGTAAGTGGCCTTGCACACAAACTACGTCGCTTTCTGAAGACATTCACATACAGCACTGTTCAGGGCTGGAACTCTTCATCGTGCCATCATATTCTCACCTGTTCTCCATGTGTATGTTACAAGTTTATTTTAATGGTATCCGTCTGTGTCTGTTCTATAATTTTGCAGAGGCTTCCGCTTCACACTGAATTACTTGCGTGAGTTGAAAAGACGATTCCCATGTTATCAGTTGTCGTCATTCTCGTTCGGTTCATCCATTCTGGGCTCACTGTATGAACAGGCGTTTGTTTTTAAAGTTCCATATCTGTAAAACATCTCAGGTGTTTTTACATTGTTTCGGTATTGTAATGCGGTTGCAGACACTAAAAAATCTAGGCCCGTTCATGATACACTCGAATATCGAGTCCTTTTTTTTAAATTTCCTCCACTGTCTCCTCACCCCCACCCCCTTGTTAAACGCAGCCATCTCCAATGAATTCCTTATTCTTACTGCTATAACTCGAAGACCTGGACAACCGAGTTCTACTGGTATACATAGTTTTCGAGTGTGAAAATGAGTATTATCCATAGACCTCTAGATCTATCATCTCAACTATTCCACATTTTTGTTTGTTCATACTATCGGCCCTCGACCAGTTAGTCATTCATCGAATGATAGTGTATTCCATAAAAGCTTAAAACAGTGGAGACCCTTCCTAAATGTTTTTGATTTCAAAATTCTGTTACTCGTGAGCTGCAAGTATAGGTTGTTTACTTTCACTCATATTTCCATTACCCAAAGTTGTTCATTAAGCCTGAGATGAATGCAGTACGTCAAACGATACAAACGAAATTTCATGCACTCGGAAACATTGGGGTGTGGAGTTACAGATGTGTGTGTGAACGTGCGCACTATTGAGTAATTTGTTTTTCAATCCACGTATGATACACGTACACGTACACTCATTACTTCTTAAGGGATCATGTGTGAGACGATGTAGTTTCCTTTGTTCTATTTCTGATGATGCCCTGGTCATTGTGACATGTTTGTTGGTCAGTGGTATTCTCCGAATCAGCACAATTGTTCCAAATACACTGAATTGGTCAGAATGCTCAATTGGCTCAGTGACCAGACAAATGACTTAATCAGGTGAACTGTGGTGGGAGCATTGTGACATGGACATAGCGCATCCGCGCATCTAAAGTGCAATTAATATGCCTGGGTGAATTTCCAGACTGAGGTCAATGGCGTAGTGGTTAACTTGGTTGTTTCATGAAAGCCCGGTCGGTGTTCTAATCCCGGCAGTGGCAACGATGTACACAACTGACGAGCCCTAACATCAGTGAAACTCAAGTTTAGTGTTTCTTTCTGAAGGAGGCTGGCTAGGTAATCTATCTGAATGCGAAAGTTATGAGCAAATGTGGATGATGTTCAAATTGAAAGTAACCAAATCCACAACTATTTATCAATAATCTGCATAACATTATTTCGTTAGAAAAGGTTGGAATTCCCCACAATGCAATAATTTTTTACTAATAAGTAGTGTGGCAGATTTGTGATTTTAGATGAGACCCAATGGTTAAAAGTCAGGGCTTCGGCTGGATTCGAACCAGCGACAGAAACACCATGCCCCAACGCGGCAAGTGTGCTACAAGCTGAGCTACGAAGCCACGCCAGGAGATTGGGAATTTCACATTTGGACCCGGTTACCCACCCGAGGGAAGACACGTTACACTCCATGAAACTGCTACAATGTGGAAACAGTAGCTCTCACTGGCTATATTAGACTCGGTGGACATTTGTATTAAAGTAGCGCCCAGTTTCTTATATGATTGTTGATAGGCACCAATCACGAGGCACCTCTTCAGTCTCCCAGATCGTCTGGAGGAGTTTTGTCAGTTCTGATATCAACCTCTCGCCACCATTATTGAAAAGAGAAGGAAGGAGGAGGTCTAGACCAGGAGCCTTATTACGCTTTAATGACTTAAGCTCCAGCAACACTTCTGCTTCCGACGGAGGACCGTCTGGAATGCAATAACTGACCAATCGGGTCTCGTTTTCCACATGATCTTGTTGAGGCCAGCTGAACTGTTCTTCAAAATTTTCAGCCCACCTGTCAAGTCGGCGCGATTGACTGGTAATAAGTGAATCATCTTTTTCACATATGGTCTCACTTACACTGACTCGATGACCAGTGCAACCACGGATCAGGGAAAAAAGCCTTCTGCTGTTCCCAGATAAAAAGGCTTTTTCCATCTCCTTTGATTGTTCC